>JAODTK010001998.1:0-199405 GCA_026419785.1 Sclerodactyla briareus | reverse complement strand
ACTACTTTCACATCTTTTTTATACTAAACCATTAGCCTCAGGTTCTGTTCCCTCCTCCTCGACCACGCATGATTTGGGAACTGCAGTAGCCTAGGCTATCAGACTGCTTGGATTTTCAACGCATGTTTTCTCCAGATAAACGTCTCTTCGGAAGTCCTGATCTTCGGGCATGACGACCATATCAGGTTGGCGACAGTAGAGCTAAAGCTAGCTAAATGTCCCAAATTTTTGATTGAGATCCTGTTTTCCCTATATGAAGCACAAATGGTTGGATATTCTGGCAGAAAAGTTGAAGTCGGGGCAGCGTAAGACCGAGGCTGGACAAATTGTTAAAAAATTCCACCGGTTACAGAACTTGTGATCACAAAATGCTCAGATTTGAAGCTTGGTACATGCAGCCTGAAACGCCCGGGAGAGGTCATTTCCGGCCATTTTGGGGGCTCGCGCAAAAATGTCCTTTTGCGTCTCGGCTCCAA
Source organism: Sclerodactyla briareus (assembly GCA_026419785.1). Taxonomy (NCBI): domain Eukaryota; kingdom Metazoa; phylum Echinodermata; class Holothuroidea; order Dendrochirotida; family Sclerodactylidae; genus Sclerodactyla; species Sclerodactyla briareus. The sequence continues at coordinate 198,929 of JAODTK010001998.1, read as the reverse complement.
CCTATGTGGCGCTCTCCTCCGCTTCGATCTGTTCCCCCACCGAAAATGGTTTTTCCAGTTTCCCCCCCCCTCCTTAGGAAAGTCTGGTGACGCCATTGCTATTTGCAAATTTGGATTAGAGTATTAATTAGGCAATCATGTATGGGGGCGGACACTTGTGAAAGTTGGGTGCATACGCGGTGCACATAACCAGCCTATTAAAAAGCCTCGGATATTTCGGCGGAAAACGCCAAACATCTGAAAGATGTGATTCGAGATTCCATGTGAGGATAAGTTTTATATCCAAAGATTGCCGACTGACGATGGGATGTCCACAAGTAAAAAAAATCGTGAGCGCTTCGCGCACAGTTGCGGCTTTACTTCTGTGTTATTACTCATTTTGGCCACCTGGTCGGTCCATGATTGGAAGTGGTCAATCCCATGCGCCTTGGTCCGCAAATGGGTAAAAAATGGGGGCAGTAATCCGAGTAAAAAAACGCACTGGATATCTAAGTGGAAGGTCAAAGAGGGTTCAGGGCAATGTCGTTGGGCAAATTTGAAATTTGCAAAATCTCGCGCTTCGCGCGAACGATAATGGCTGTTGCCATTGCACAGTTTCCATGCTCCTTTCATGACCGACGGGAACTCATCATTGGTCTTTGAGAATGTCACAGCACCCAACGCAACACCTTGACATTGATCCCTGAGGCGATAAGTTTTGGAGAACCTTTCCTTTAAAATTACATTTTATAATCAATTTTGGGAATGCGCTTACTGTCCCATATGACACGGGAAGTGCCGTTTCCTGCAATTAGAGGGCCGTCAAACGTAACATTGTTTATTGTAAAATCCGCGCGAAAACCCGTGGTGGCGCTCCGCTTATATAGTATTCATTCTGGTTCCGTAACCCCCCCCCCCAATCGCCAACACAAATCGCCGCCCTTGCGCAGGAGGGCGTTTTAACACTCGGAATAGTTTAGTCGCAGTGCTATGGTATTGCCTGTATGGTGGATGCTAGAACCAGTCATGTTATTATAACGTAAAAGTGCGTGGCCAGGTGGACAACACGTCAATCACTGTTCACAAACTTCGAGTTCGATATAGGGCGAGAGCTATTGCGTTTCGATCAAATTTCCCGCTTCGGACTGTTGTAAAGGAAACTCAGAGCTGTACAATGCAGTAATTGCAAGTTTAGTAAACCATTCACGAGCAATTCCCGCGGCCGGGTGACGGGTGTACCCTCAGCAGTGGTACTGTGAGTTCAGTACAATTGACTGCATGCCCCATGAGTGAAATCTGTTCCCGCTTTTTGAACGCTAGATAAACTTCCAGGCTCATAAGCGCCCTAATTACGTGAAGAGACCTCTATGAAGCCCTTATGTTTAAATTTCTCTTCTTAGGCCCATGGCCCAATGGCTTAGTCTCCCGAATATAAAAATTTGTTATGGCTACTACATGACGGGCGGCCACAGCCACGGGTCCTACTTAACTAGTCTATATAATCATTCTGATAATCCTGTGGTTATAACTGTACCGATATGTAGTATTAACTGTATATACATTACGATTGCCTGGTGGGAAGACACAGCTCTCTCCTGGAGCCGTCCTCCCTTCTGTATTTGGGCCACTAGAACCTGGGAGTTATTCCATAACTAGGAGATTCATCAATTGACAGGCAAAATTTCATAGCCCCACTTCCTTCTCACATGCTTCTGTAAAAAACATCCTCGCCTCAGCGCCATATGTTGATATAGTGACGCACTGTGAAAATGATTGGATGGAACACATGTAAACTTAGCTATCAGGGAATCGGGAACATACAATGTCTTGACACAAGACGATAAAATCCCCCATAAGTTGGAGTGTGGACTAGGGGTGGCGCCAGGACTCATTGACAAGAAGGGGAGTTTATTGATTTGTGTTTTAACCCCATATATAGACTCGCACTTCGCCCCAAGGGCGGATCTAGCTCAACACTGGAGGGGGGGGGGGCAGTCCGAATCAGGGGGCGCCAATTTTTGGGGGCCAATTTTCTGTGACTATCTAAGCGGATCGCCACCATCGGTTGGCGCGAGCCATTCCATGAAATTTTAGATAGTCGTCTTATTTATTATATTAAAATATTATTATACAATACTAATTATTCTATTAGTTATATTTTTTTAATTATTTTATTTGGAAGGTGGTGCATAAATTTTTTTTTTTAAGGGGGGGGGAAGGAAAATGCCCCCGCCCCCCCCCCCCGCCCCCGTAAGTCCGCGCCTGCGCCAGTTTCTAAGGGAGCCGGATGGAGTAAAAATGAAACAATTATGTATCCCAAGGCCGGGCTAATTCGTATAAAAAACACTTCAACTATGATTAACGAATGTTTGACCCGATTGCCATCAAGTGGTTATAAGTCTGCCCCTATTAGGTAAACATGTCTATAACCGGCTAGTGAAGACACAGTTAGAATGAAAACTGCAAGTGGGGACATCATATCAGGGATCGCGATGTCGTATTGGGATAAGTTTTCCTTACAGCCATACTTATCGTGGATGCGATAACTAGAATATCAAACTAGTTAAGGCTGATCTATCTTTTCGATCTCGATCGGCTTGTCTGTGATATACAAGACGGCCAAGCTAGCTGAACATCGTGACGACAGTGTTCCAGTGCGCATCTGGAATTTTCGTTGAGAAGGGCGCAAATACTGCAAAGGAGGGGTTCAGGATAACTTTGCACTAATCTAACGAGCGCCAACCACCGTTTTGCGCGCAGCGTACAACCTTGCGCTGAACCGGGGGTACGGAGGGGGGGGCATTCCCACCATCATCGAACTGCTCCCTTGACGTTTGTGTTTCCCCACACTATTTTTAAATGTCCCCCCCCCCCCCAATTCGGAGGCGAATCGGCGCCAATGGATACAAGAAATTTGTGGCTCCACGAACCCGCCAAATGGGGCGTAAACGGCACTTCCTGGTGTTTAATTTACATGTACCCAGATGTTCTGGGAAGGTGTCTACGGATTTTGCAAAACCTATGAAAACAAAATCCTTGACCATTAGGTATGTCAACGCCTCGATGTTCGTTATCGTAATGAATGACAATTCATCTACCTACCCTCCATTCACTCAATGCATCATAGGTCATGCTGCACCAGTCAAGGTCGCATATTTTGGGCGCAAATCCACACCCAAAATCGTGAAGGGTGTAATGCCCCTAGTTTCTCCCCCCCCCCCGTATCCCCGCCACTGTTCGCCCTACTTTTCTTGCCCAACGCGGCATTTGGCCCGTTTTAATTATTATTTCCTTTATCACACCATTCATCCGTCATATATTTTCATCGTTTACAAATTATGATTTGATGATCAGCGTAAGGACTTGTTCTTTGGAACTCAACAATACCACCACAATTTAGTATTAGGTGCTGCATTCAACTTTTTTTTTCATCTACCCGACCGCATAGATTATATGATGTAGGAAGAGACCTGATGTCCTCATTTTGTTAATAAGAATGGTGTTAGCGTGAGATATGTGACAGGATCACTATTGTGCATTCTTGTTAAGAGGTTGTTTCAAGGACTAGCTGGAGCTAGCGTGTGATATCCTTGTTTTTGTACGTCAGTGCAATACTTATTGGTTTGTGGCAACAAGACGAGTCTGGTCGTCCCGAAAATTGCCGCCAAAGGTCACCAGTCTTAGGTCAAATTAGTCAAGAGTCCAAATGATTAGAGTCGGTCACCATATGTAGTTCAACTATACAAAAATAACTTTCCATTACTGCATTGCTCTGACAATAGGAGTCATTCTCCCCATATGTGTAACCCACATACCTGATATTAAATTAATAGATTCTTGCCTTTAATAAAATAACTGTGCTGGCAAGAGTTTTTTGAACATGCCCTTCATGACCTTGAATACATTTGAACTGGCACTGAAACAGTAGGTTCATCCTTATCACATGAGCAACCCACGTGCCTAATTAATTTGAAATTAATACCTGTTTTCATTCGTTAGAATGAGTACTGACAAGGGTGTCACCACACGACACACACACACAACACAATACGCACAGACAATGGACTGCATAGATCCATTTTGCCTTCGGCAAGGAATAAAAAAACACGCAGCCATAGTCGTAGACCGACCTCGGTCAGAGAGGATCACGTTCAGTGATTGGCTAACTCTGCTGCGAAAAAGAAGAGGTCCTCTAAAAATTAGGGTATTGCATAGGGCAATGTACTATTAGGTAAATTACAATTCAAACAGTGAAATGATACAGAGCTCTGGCATGCCAGCATACTGTAGCCTACAGTAGGTCATTGCAAATCGTTCCGATTCCCATTAATTTGTATGCGTACACAGTTTTGAACTCACAATGATGGACTTACAAGTGGTCTGAGCTATACATAAACAAGAGCCCAAGGGGCTCGGTTATTCTTGCAGTGCTACATCTGAACGATTAGAAGAATGGTGTAAGCATGGCTTTAATTGAGTATGCAAGTTCGTGCACGCGGACATGGAGGGTAACGTTGAGGGCTAGCTAGGATTTCTGAGAGTGGGACTGTTTTCGGGAAAGTTATATAGTGCGCACAAACTTATCCAGTGGTATACAGATCGTCATTGAAACAACTGTTCAAAATTGTGGGGTTATCCCGCCAGATACTGTACCCCCCCCCCCATTCCACCAACGCCCCTCCTCCTTCCATTCCCCGCCTAGGACTGGTTCCGCCCAAAATGGTATCGTAGCCAATGGTAAGCCATCAAAAGTTCACAAACCCACTTGCAAATGACCAGTGCCATCACTTCTCTCTACCCCAGTAGTCAGTCATGCCTAAGGCCATGAGGTCTTGTACGTGTACCCTCCAGGAGTACCCTCAACTCTCCCTCATACCCCCTCTCTTCCCTTTCCCCTCAGGTTATAACTATAGCAATAGTAACCCTTCATTAAATAATGATCTGAGTTCCACGACTCGTAACCATACCATTACTGATCTCAGTGTACTTCAGCGGAGCTCCCCGTGCATCTCCTGAACTCCCAGGTTCAATGTTTACATTTCTGGGAGAGAGAGCTGGCCAACAGGACAATCTGCCAGGTCAGGGAAATGGTTGTCTGTCAATGTATTTTTAGCTGCGGGGGTAAGCTGCTCTACAAGTCATCATGCTTCCGTCCTTCGTTCGTTTGTTCGTTCGTTAGTTCGTCCGCGTCCGTCCGTCCGTCCGTCCGTCCTCTATCCGTCCGTCCATCCGTTCGTTAGTTCGTTTCTTCTGTTCGTCACGTTTTTTTGGAACTTCTGAACCGTACATGCGATCAGGTTGAAATGGGTGGGTGGATAAAGCATGCCACGGCTAGGCGAGTTACAGTTATGCGCATATATAGTGCGAGAAATTTTAATTAAATCAAATTTATTACCCCAATTTCCAACTTCATGAGCTAGCTCTCTGTGACAGTTTGAGAGGGGTTGGTTCCATTACTCCATCCCTCTCAGACCGTGTTACCTTAGCGTCTGAGGCCGTGTCTGCAGCCTAGTTGACAATAAAAACCATTGTCCAGGGGGAAATGATTTGTCTTCAACCCATCTCGCTCTAAAATTGTTGGCTGGTGACCAGTGTTTTCCAATGTTGAGCTTTGTTGGCTATATGTAGCTAAGATACAGGCCTAGGAATTATTCAGTTGAGTTCGAGATTGCTGGGCACGATAGCAAAATATGAAGCCAAGTGGTCGACATGTTCCAAGCCATTCCAAGGTTATGACAGATGTCAGTGAAGGTCAATAAAATGTGAAAATACAATAAAGCGGGCAGTGGCGGGTCTGGCAAATGGATTACTGTGCAAGCATTGGTGAATTGGTGCCATACTGTTATTAGGCAGTAACTGAAGTTACAGTCCTCACACAAGAGTTACCGTAATGACGTGTTTAGTGTTTCTTGAAGAGGCGAAATCCAGTCATCACAAAAGAACGACACAGGGGTAAAAGTCAAATGAGGTCAAAAGAAGTCATTCGATGTATTTCACCTAGCGAACGAAACTTTCCAACGCATCCCTTCAATGTATCGTTTGCGAGATATCGATGATAAGAGATTGCCTGACCTTTTTTACACTCTTGACACTTTTTACACATTGACCTTTTCGATTAATTTAGGTCATGCCACAATTTCATACATACCAGACTATTATCCCAAAAGTATGCACACTCTGGAGCAACGGACACGAGTAACAATGTTTTGGTCTGTGTGACCCCGAATGATCCCAACTTACACCAAGCACCTACATGCAACCCTTACAGTCCAATTGAACTTCGGTGCGTACCTGCGTTCCTACAGATCTCTGTACAAAGTTTCAAGGATTTGTACCCACATACACGTACATATACAAGGCATAATGGCATAGATTTCTTTGCCTCAGTTCGACAAGAATAAAAATAAGCAGACTGTAGCAATACACTGAAAAAAAAAACTAGTCAAGGCGTCCGGTCACCGACCAAGCGTTTTTGCTAGTCGGCTAAAACTAGTACGGGTCGCTACCGACTAGTAAAGTCGACTAAATTGGTCAGTGATGTTAGTCCGTCAGAACCACAACGAATAATTTTTCACTGACAAATTACCACAAAGACTAGGACCAAAAACGTCGACGGATATGGAAAGCCCTGTGGACAGAAATACCATATTTAATGCTACCCTATATTCCATTTTATGGTGGCATAATTCCATTATCGGTAGCATATATTCAATTTAGGTAGATATCATTCCCGCCAATGGGAAGCAAGGAATATATGCGTAGCATTAAATCGAATGTTATGGTAGCATAAATCGAATATAGGCTACCTATATTCGAATATATGCTACCATATATTCGAATTTATGGTAGCATGAAATCGAAATATGCTACCATATATAGATTTATGGTAGCATTAACATCGAATATAGATAACTATATTCGAAAATATGCTACCATATATTCGAATTTATGGTTCGCATTAAAACGAATATAGGCTACCCTATAATTCGAATAATGGTAGCATATATTCGATTTAATGCTCCATATTTCCTTGCCTTCCCATTGGCTCGTATGAATCAGTCTATTCCTGTGTATAAAAAATATGGCTAACGAGGTTTGCGCGCGCATATGAACATTGTAAATGCATGCTGATAACATATATGCATTGTAGTACGTTTACGGTCGTAGTGGGCCGCGAGGAGTCCGAAAACATGAAAAATGAAAAAGAATGCAAAAGGGGGGGGGGTCGCCGGTGCACATCTGTGTCGCGGATAGTAGGAGCTGGAGGAACAGGGTTATGCTGCAGGGGCAAGCCGGAACTGGGCTCGAATAATCGATTTTTTTTCGCCGGATCTGTGCTGAAAAGTTGTGGTATGGAGTTGGCCCATCAGGCCAATTGAGTCGTGTTATCGTAGACTGTTAGAGCCTTTTTGTTGAAAGGGTCTGAGACTCTAAAGCCAGAATATAGTTTCTGCTCTCGGTAGATTTGGGAGCTTCATCAGGGGTACGCCTAAGTAGGCGCGGCGTTCAAAAGTTAGGAATGCCGCTAGCGGTTCATTTAACATTGCTGCGATTAGTCTCTAGTGGCAGTGTTTATCTCCTTTGGTGTAGTCCGTTAGTAGTAGGAGGCCTAAAAAATTACACAACCCACTTGCAAAGACCAGCTGCAATCGAGCGTTCTCTCTAACCCTTATCAGTGTATGCCCTAGGACCATGAGGGTCTTGTACTTTTCCCATCCAGAGATGTACCCCCTCAACCTCTCCCTCATACCCCCTCCTTTCCCTTTCCCCTCAGGTATAACTATAGCAAGAGTAACCCTTCATAATACGATCTGGTTCCACGACGTAACCGAAATTACTGATCTCAGTGTACTTCAGCGGAGCTCCCCGTGCATCTGAACTCTCAGTGTCATGTTTACATTTCGGGGAGAGAGCTGGCCAACGGACAACCTGCCCAGGTCTTGGAATGGTTGTCTGTCAATAGTATTTTTAGCTGCGGTAGCAGCTCTACAGTCATCAGCTCTCCCGCTCCGGTCGTTCGTTTGTTCGTTCGGTCGTTCGTCCGTCCTTTCCGCCGTCCGTCCGTCCGTCCGTCCGGCCGTCCGTCCGTCCGGTTAGTTCGTTTTATCGTTCGGTCCGTTTTCTGTTCGTCAGTTCATTTCGTAACTCTGACCGTACATGCGATCAGGTGAAACTTGTGGGTGGATAAGCTGGCCACTGGCTAGGCTGACTTAAATTTTTGCTTGCATATATAGTGTGATGAAATTTAATTAAATCCAATAAATTACCCCCATTTCCACTTACTTCCATTGGGAGCTAGCTCTCCTGTGACAGTGTTAGAGGTTTTGTTTACATTACTCCCATCCTCTGGAGACCAGTGTTTACCTTATGTGTCTGAGGGGCCCGAGTCTGCAGCCTAGTTGACAACAACACCTATTGTCCAGGGACATGTAATTTGGTCTCTCAACACATCTCGCTCTAAAAAAAAAAATTGTTTGGCTGGTGACCCAGTTGTTTCCACTGTTTAGGCTTTGTTGGCTTATTATCTAATATACAGGGCCTAGAAAGATTTAGTGAGTCGATTGATTTAAGCTGGCATTGAGAGCCAATATTAAGCCAATGTTGTAGACATGTTTCAAGTAATTCCAGAGTTTATGACAGATTCAGTGAAGGTCCTTAAATGTGAACCAACATAAATGTGCAGTGGCGTCTGGCACATGATTACTGTGGCAAAGCAATTGGTGAGTTGGTGCCATACGTTATTAGGCAGTAACTTGCGTTACAGCTCTCACACAAGAGTACCGGGGGGGGTAATTGACGTTTTTTATTCCGTCTTGAAGAGGCATCCATGCATCAAAAAAACGACGCCAGGGGTAAAAAGGTCATGAGTCAAGTAAGTCCATCAGATGTATTCACCTATACGACGAAACTTTCCATTACGCCCCCTCCTCTCAATGTATCCGTTGCGAGATATGATGGAAGAAGATTGCTGACCTTTTTACAACTCTGTCCCTTTTACACATTGACCTTTTCCCGATTAATTTTAGTTCGGCCACACTATTTCTATTACGCTACAGACTATCCATCCCAAAATTATGTGCACACTCTGAGCAAACGGACACGAGTTACAATTGTTTGGTCTGTGCTGACCCCGAATGAGCCCACTTACACCAAGCACCATACCTGCAACCTACATGTCCAAGTTTGAACTTCGGTGCTACCTCTTTCTTACAGATTCCTCTGTACAAAGTTTCAAGGATTTGGGTACTCCCTACACGTACATATATACATGCATAATTTGCATAGATTTTCTTTTGGCCTTCAGTATGACAAGGAATAAAATAAGCAGACTGTGCACTACACTGAAACAAAACTAGTCAAAGGGTCCGTCACCGCCAGCGTTTTTTGCTAGTCGGTAAACCAGTCGGTCGCTACGGACTAGCTAAAGTTCCACTACATTTGTCGTGATGTTAGTCCGTCATAACCGACTACCGAATATTTTTCAACGGACAAATTTACCACAACCGACTAGCACCAAAAACCGTCGACCGGATTGGAAAGCCCTGCGGGACAGAAATCCCATATTTAATGCTACCAAGATATTCCCTTTATGTTAGCCTATATTCCCTTTTATGGTAGCATATATTCCATTGTTGGTAGCATATATTCACAGCCATGGGACGCAGGAATATATGGTTAAGCATTAAATCGAATTACTGGTAGCATTAATAATCGAATAGCATCTACCATATTTCGAATATATGCTACATATATTCGAATTTATGGTAGCATTAAATCGAATATATGCCTACCATATCTGCGATTTATTGTAGCATTAATCGAATATATGCACCATTATGTCGAATATATGCTACCTAATATGCGATTTTATGTACATTAAATCGAATATATGCTACCATATATTCGAATAATGGTAGCAATATTCGATTTAATGCAGCTACCATATATTCCTGCCTTCCCTTGGGCTCGATGAATCAGTCATTTCCTGTTAAAAAGAATATGGCCTAACGAGGTTTGCGCGCGCATATGCACAGTGTTAAGCCTGCCTGTATCCCCAATCTGCATTGTAGTACTACGAGTCCGTATGTAGGCCGCGCTGAGTCCGAAAAACAGCAAAATAAAAGAAGGAAAAAAAAGGGGGTGGGGGGTCCGCCGGTGCACCATCTATTGTCGCGGATCGTAGAGCCTTGAGAACAGGGTTTATTGTGCAGGGGCCAGCCTGGATCTGGGCTCGAATAATCGATTTTTTTTTTCGCCCGATCTGTGCTGAAAAGTTGTGGTATGGAGTTGGCCCATTAGGCCCATTGAGGTCGTGTGTTATTGTATACTGTTAGAGCCTTTTTGGTTGAAGCGTCGAGACTAAAGCCAGAATCTAGTTGTTCTGCTCTCGGTAGTATTTAGGAGCTTCATCAGTGGTACTCCTTACTTGGGCGTGGCCGTCTCAAGCTTAGGAATGCCGCTAGGGTCATTTACATTGCTGCTTAGTCGGTCAGTGGCAGTGTTTATCTCCTCTCTGATGTAGTTCCGTAGTAGGAACTTTTCCATGAAGGAATTTCTCTCTCTATGAGTTCGCCTCATTTCGCTGCAGACCGTGCGTATCGTAAGATCCTCCACTTTGTGAAGCCCTTGAAATTGCTGTGTGTGTGAGTTGCGACTAAATATTGGAAGGTTTCTCCTCCGTGGGCCTTGGTATAGACTTTTGGTGTCTATTAGGCCGCTTTGACGGAAGTTGTCCCCTTTGAATATTTTAGATCGAGATACGTGACTTCAGAGTCCGGAGATTTCAGCTGTGAACTTCAGGATTTGGTGTTTGTTCTTAATACGGTCCACCATTCGGTCATTCCTCTTTAGAACCTTCACATAGGATCGATGCTGTGATTTCCTCGTCGGGACGATTCGCCCACTCTTGGCATCGAAGATCTCATCTCAGAATTACAGTCTAGTCAAAACCTCTCGAGTGCTGAAAAAACCTTCCGCTGATTGTCATGTTCTGCCGCATTCCCATCTTGGGTATAATTTGTGAAAAAACCCGACAGCAGCCATTCATTTCACGACCAAATGATTAAGACGCTTCCTCCTTAATCTGTTGGACGCGGCGCCATTTTGACATGCACACGGGCCGCGGCGCCGGCGCAGTCCACTAGCTATATAGCAAGAGCAGAGAGCAAATGCCACCTTGTGCGGAATAAAAAAATTAGTCTAACGGTTGGCGGTAAGCATTGACAAGAGTGATTGGTTCTAGATTTTTTCAGGTAGTTATTGCGACTTATGGTAGCATTAAATCGAATTTGATGGTAGCATTAAATCGAATTTATGGTATCATTAAATCGAATATTGGAGCATATATATTCGCTTTAATGGTACCATAAATTCGATTCTTATGGTAGCATAGATTCCATTTTTATGGTAGCATCTATTCACAGCCAATAGGAAGGCAGAATATATGGGTACTATCTTCGATTTAATGCTACCATAAATTTCCGAATAATGGTGCATATATTCGAATATCTGGTATCATATATTCGATATATGGTACATATCTTCGAATATATGGTAGCATATAGCGATTAATGCTACCCATTACTTCGATTATGCTACCATATATTTCCTAGTCCTGATTCCCATTGGCTGGAAATATGCTACCATAAAATGGACATATATGCTTACATACATGAAATATGGTAGCATTAAATCTGGTATTTTTCTGTCCAGCAGGGCTTCCCATAGCCGGACGGAGCGGTTTTCACCGACTAGCTTAACCGACTAACATTCCGACCGACTAAATCATACCGACCAACCCTTCGAGACGTCTCCTCATTGATGGCTCAACCGATGGGGGGCAGGAGGCGTCCAATTTTTGAAGTTTTATTTCTAAGAAATTGAACTTCGTACACCCTCTGTTTCACTCAGACAGTGTGAGTTTTTTCTCTTATAAATTCCGCACACTATTCCCACTTATCAGAAACTAGCATTTTAGTGGAATTTGTATCCATGAATTCTTTCCTTCTAATCGAGAGTGAGAGTAGTGATTCGAATGTCGATGTGAGAGCAACCCCCGTCACCGTCAAAACTTGCAATCGTCTGTACGGAACGAAGCGACTCCTGTACAACCGATTTTAAGCTTATTTCCCATGTTCCTGAAGAGATTTACAATCCGTCTTTTGGCTTTCACCTTCCTCAACACCACCTCGCGATACTCGATCGCGACTGTTGACTAATTCTGTCAGTTTTTATTTCCTGTTTACGTCAACTTCTCATTGCATGAGAGTACGTTAAAAGCTTGTTAGCACGTTACCAGCCTATGCCCAACTGTTACTGTAGCCTATTCTTTTTTATTCGGAATGGGCCTGGGCGAATATGCGGTGTCCCATCGTGGCATGATTGCTTATGTACCCTGTGTATTTGGATGGTAAGGTTTTGGGGATTGGCCCTTTGGGGTGGCGTTACGGTCAGATTCCAATTACAATTTAATCACAAATTATCGTTACCGATACCAACACATTCAATGCACCTAGAACCTACACTACAGTAAACATAAAACCCCAACCCTTCTTATTTCTTTCCTAACCTATCCTCTACAGACGGCAGGTAACATGGTATACATTATGCGGCCTCCTCCACTTCGGCGGGTTTAATTTTCTTCCCCAAATTTCCACCAACAATTCAATCTAACACGCATTAGATACAATTGACCGGAATAATATAACCCGCTATTAAAAGTGTAGTTTCGCCAATTAGGCATCATGCCCGATCGGCATCCTTATTATTCTGTCAACACTACCTTTACCGGAACATCCGGTTCTAACGAAACGTTCCCGTGAAATGTGTATGGTATTATTGTGCATAATTTGTAGGACAACTTGTGTTCGCAATCTATATTACTAGCTAGCCTAAAAACAAGTTTGGAACTTGGAAGAAACCCTAAAAATCGACATCCTACTACATTACTCATTGCAAATGGTAGGTGTATTGCCACTAATTCGAAACATTCTTTCCTGGACATTCTAGCCAGGGGTCGCGGTTTAAGGGGTCTTGAAATCTATGACCCCTTTCTTCTTGGCAGTTTGGACCTCTTAAACAATGGTTTGTACCCTCAATTGTCCAATTGCACTATTTTACTGTAAACTCTTGACATTTTTTCATTCATAGTTAAATTGCGGTATTGGACCCCTCTCTTCAAGAGCACCGCTACCCTTGTTTCTAGCCTACTTACATAGGCCTGCAGGCACTCATAAACGTGTTAGCCTAGGCTATACAATTAGTCTAGACTAATATACTAAAATTTCTCAGGAGGCAATATGCTGTGTACCGCCTCGGTGTTCTAGGCTCTTCTTCTCTATCACCCTTTGCTAATTTCAAGCCAGTTTTTCTAAGGAGGCTAGGCATTGTAACCACCGAATTCAGAGTACTCAGCTTTTGTGAGGTCATCCGCAAATTACAGCTTATTTTCCCACCTTCATTAATCTATTGTTACCTAGGCTAATTAACGTTCCGAGTGCCTATTTATAGCCTAGAGTTTAAGACTCTTGCTGATTAGAGATTATTGACAGCAAGTTTAGTGCATTTAATGAATGGTACGCCCACGCTAGCCGTGAGGAGCCGTGCATGTGGTTTGACTGGTCCCATCCGGACTACCAAGGGTGATTACACCTCAGAATCCGTCACAAGATATTAAAGTGAATATCTCATTTCAATTTTAGTGAATACCTTCATCTTTGAATTGTATATCATGGCACAAATCAGCATACAGGTACATGTATACTGTTGTTAGGGCCTATGGGCGGTCCTTCCCGCATCTTCCCCTGTGATGTCTAGGTTCCTCAAAAATAAATGAAATCTCTCAACAAGGCCACATGCTGGAATGTCCCATTTTGGTGTTGGTGTTTTTTGTATCCTCTTTCACACCTGTGGCTCAGTGCTCATTCAAAGCAAACCTGTCACATTACCATGCAATTGGCTATGTTCACAGGTTCAGTTTGTTATTTGCAGTGGTGTGCACTGTATGATACACTATACATCCATTACAATTGGCATTTGTACATGTTTGGAAAAGGATTAGTACTATGATCAAACATTTCGTAAGTTCAAGGTGCAGTATAAATTGGGAATTGCTATGGAATTTGGTCACTCCCAACTGGCAACCCTATATCCCTAGATTTCTGCTTCCCGGCTCATAGTCCCCCCCCCCCCCCCTTTCCGCATCCTTCCAATACTAAACTTGTGTCCTATACACCAGTAGGTGCCAATAAAGACTCTGTTGTCTTAGCATACTGATGAGCTGACTATATCATACCTTATGTGGGGGGGGCCGCCCCCCCTTTTCCCCGGCCTCCTCTCTTCCGATTGTTAAACAGCAAATGCTAACTTCATTGATCAAATTTTTATTTTGCCCCTACTTAGAATCCTGAACAGTTCACTCTCATGGTATTTAGCATCTGTTCGTAATGTCGCGTAAGCCAGGTTTCAGAACCCTTGGAACTTCTATAACGGCAGTCATCGGCCAGACCTGCAGTTGACTTGGAGCATGAGGTTCATATTGTTTGCTGCATTTGTCGTTCTTCATGAGTGCCTGAAAGGGGGTGGGCCCGTCTGCCTACTTCGCGGGCATATGTAAGTTGTAACAGTTTTTATATCCACAGATGGCAGGGAAATATTCCTGTTTTATGTGCTGTCAGCGTCCAAAAACCACAGGGTGTGGGTGACTTCGCCCTCAAAAGTTTCAAAAGAGCTCTCCAAATCACATTCAGGGGGGCGGAAACATGTCAAAATTTGGGAAGATCGCCCATGATAATTTTGGGTACCATTTGGGCACACTAGCAAACGCGATTCGGATGATTTTTCCAAGGGAGCCTGGGCCTGAAGGCACTACGCTCATCATTCCTATCCCCCGTCCTGGGGGGGCTTTTTGACTGTGACTAATCATGTGGCATTCTAAATTTCTTCAATTTCAATGCTTTGGGGTGTTCCTTACAAATCATGTTTTTTTTGCAAGTATCCTCCGAAAGCTCTTAGTAGCCCCCCAAAATTAGTTAGGGGGCACTTTTCCTCTCAAATAGCCCCGAAATTGCCCAAAGTATTCAGACTCTGATTGCTGTTGATGAGCATTCCAACATGCCAAGGGACCATCCTCCCAGTCACCATAGCAAGATCACATTGCTAGGGAGAGCTGGCAATCCTCCTCCATGTCATATCAATCCAGAGATGTTGCCAGTAATTAGGCACATTTATCAAGAGATCTGGGAGAACAGTGTTAGTGTTTGCCTCCCATCAGCACACCGTCTTCCAGGTTACATGTCTTTACATGGATTACAAATAATCTGTTTACTATCCGTCAAGTTTGTTTCAGCAGAACGGGTACATTACACTTTCTGCTGGCCTGCATTTACAATGCCACATCAACTCATCAGAGTTCACTCTCGGTGTCTTTCACGTCAGTTTAGATGAAAATAGCACTAAGTAAATTTTCCTCATCCCAGTTTCAATACACCAGTATGCAGTCTTTCAGTATATTTCATGCCTTGCTCGTCGGCAGCCAGTGTGTCTTAGCATACTTATATGCTGGCATTATTGGAGGTCGCCCTCCTCCCCTTCCAATGTTAAATACGAAATATGCTAACATTGATCAAGAATTTATTTGCCCTACCATCAACTTGAGGACCTTACATTTCATCATTGGGTGATTTGTGTTTATGTTCTTTAACTCTGTCAGGGGAGGCCAGGAAAGTTCCAAATCCCGTGGAATTTCTATGAGGCATTCCATCGATCCAGCCCATCCCCACTAATAGAATTCGTTGGAGGAAGTTGGTGATCTCGGGAGGGTGATCTTGGGTTCCTCCAGGAGGGACTGAAGGTGGGTACTGTAGGCCCGCTGGCCTGACTCCGCAGCGATCGAATGTACAGTAATTACAACAGTTTTAATCACAGTATGGCCAGCGCCAAAGCAGGATTAAGTACAGTTGTTAGTTCTGCTGGTGCATTAAGTCGATTCCCATGCGAAGAGAAGAGGGACCGACCCCAATGTCAATATACAACGATTGACCAAGAGAGGGGTGATAATGGCCAACCCACATAGTAGAAGAAATTCAAAGGAACTCGTCTGTAAACGTATCATCAGGATGTGCCGGGAAGATAGAAATGTGGGGGGGGTATGGAAACACGGTGGTCATTAGGACGATAGGAGGGCTGGGTAGGATAATCTACCGTGTAGTGTTCCGGGGGGTGGCCATCAGCCACATCGCTGTTGGGGTGCAGGTTACATGTCTCCTATAGATGGCAAATTGGGGTGCTGTTACTATAGTGTCGGAAAGGGTCACAGTGCTTTACAGTGACCTCGGACACTTTTCGGCTGACAGAATAGACAGACATATCACTTCATTTTTTGGCTGACTCGGCGTCGCTCACATTGTTAGGAGAATGTCTAATGTACCATTTTCCCGCGTGGGTCTGTATATCTGTATTTAGTGTTTCTAGGTGCTCGTATAATGCGGTGGAATTTTGTAAATCCAGATTGGTCCTGGGGGGGGCCCGAGCCGGGGCAGGTAAAGTGATGTGGCGTATCAACAGAAGTCTAAAAAAAATCGAACGGCGTCACTTACAGTTCGCAGAACAGGTATAAATATACTAAGTAATAAATCAGAGGGGATTTATCACACAAAATTCAAACAGCAAAAAACAAGCGAAGGGGAGGAGGTGGGTGAAATTAACCGTGTGAAAGTTCATTGCTTCGTGGGTAAGATTGGTTGCTGTACGAAAGAGGGTAGCTGGCCCGCTGGTTCACGTTTTGGCCCGTTTCAATGGTACCGCGTGTTGATCTCATGCCGGGAGCCTAAACTTGCGAAGGAAGAATAGAAGGAAGGTAAGGGGCATGCAGTCAATTTTGCAGACCTTTGGTGTTATGTACCCGTGTATGATTCCGTGGATAAATATGAGGGCACGTACCACATTCCCTCTTGTCGAACTTGAAGCCTGCCTTGTTGACGTTAACAAGCCGGGTGTTCGGCAATAGTCCCACGGTGTGCCAGCGAGAATAAGAGACTGTATCCCAGGCCCAGCCCAGAAGACCTGAATGGACGGCCAAAACCACCGGCGCACCACTCAGGCTCTGGTAGCTCGAACAGCAATGCGCGAGACTGGTAACTCGTGTCATCTCACGTTGTGCCACAGATTCAGGAGTTGACTTCCTGGAATGATCCACATACTCAAGCTCTGCTTTTTAGTAGCCTGGCCTTCACAATCAAGAACGACCCTCAAAGTACAGGTCGCCACAAATCCAGAGTGACTGAATGGGATTTGATGAACAACCCGGGAAAATTTTAAGGCAGTATATGTTAATTTTTTGTCAATATCGCCTTCATCTGGCGTAACTGATTAGGCCATCCGGAATTGTATCAAAGCCTGCCATGAGACAGTGCATAGTCATGTCATATGTCATAGTGTGATGCTTGGAAATTGATTGCACATCAGTATTGCAGATCCATTACTATTTGTTCATGACCCATTCTCTCGCCTTGGAGAAACACTTGAGAACTGTATACCCATTATGTATCATCTATTTGTCATATTTTCATTTTACCATGCTTCATCTTGTCGAATTAATTTCAAAGGCCATTGTCATTCAGGCGACAAGGCCAATCCATCAATAGGACCTGGACTTTTCTATCTGACTAGTTTACTTTCATGCATTCATTGCGGCTAAACTCCAACCAAAATTTCAGCCAATCTCGTGGTCCGACAAAGCAAATCACCATTTGCAAAATTTTCCTTGTGACCTTCTCACACAGGAACTTGTAGGTCACGTCGTGTTTATACTGGACTTACAAAAAATCTTGTACCAACAAAATAAACTATATAAATGGGATGTGAAAGAAAACCACAAATGTTCACAAAATATAGAGTCCATCGCTCTATTTCATGTATTTCCACCATGAAGATACCTACATGTATTAATCTGCTTTGTATTGTATCTGCTAGTAAAGGACATACAATTGGATGTTTGTTTTGTTGAAAACTTATTATTGGTAAAAATTTTTATTTGTGTACTGGAGAAACAAGAAAAAGAATAGGTCCCTGTAAGCGGAACTACATTTGATGGACCAGGCGAGAGGGAAAGGAAAAAAGAAGCAAACGCGCCTGGCTTTTTTTTCTTTTCTAGATGGCAGGCCTGATCACCAGTCTCCGAATATAATTATATTGAGGTTGCTGATAGAAAATTTCTACTGACGTTGTTGTAAATGAGGTATTGGACGATTAGCATTCTTTATTCCTTACTTGCTGCTGTATGGAATCAATGGAAGGCCTTAATCCGAAGTGTATACATTTATGTCTTTTGTGATACGGCGCAAAAATGCACGTTCTGTGTGCAGGGTCTATGTTAGCCTCTGCCACCCCTCCACTCTGTGTTGTCCTCGAACCTCCATTTTTCAAATAACGAATAAACTCGACAAATGCAACATTGCTATTTGGGGTTGTGTTTTTTGATATGCCCCCATTCGCATGCAACCGCTGTGGCATACTTTAAAGCAATCTTACATTACTCTGCGTGGCTTTAATCTTGTTTTTCCCCTTCCCTCGCTCTTTTAATTGCATCATATTCCCCCAAAGTCAATTGTATTGAAACCTGGAATTCAAATTTATCTTTCCTGGCATTCCCGAGCCCTCCACATATATAACGTGCCTTTTCTGAACAGTATTGCTTGGTGTGCCAATTTTAGAGAGTGTGGGTTGTGACCTACAATGAATGCCATCATTTATTACTGTTGGCTCTGTCCTTTATAGTAAAACCTTGACTAGATTTTAGTAGATTCCGCTGTAAATATACAGTTGTAATCCTATTGTTACTTTTCTTCATTTTGATTATTTGATGGTCTTGTGAGTGGGGGTGGGTCGATGACATGGAAATGAAGAGTTATTTCCTTATACTTATACTATATATATTAATATCTAAATTATATCTATATATATATTCTAATTATAATAATAGAGTTCTATATGCCATTCATCTGTGCTCATAATCGAGTATTAGAAGAAGTTATACACATAGTTACCTAAGTGAATCTATTTCCAAACCTATATTGTTCTTGTTCGATTTGTTTCACCCCACCATGATTACCTGTCCCCTGCTATTCAGAATGATGGTTTATAGTCGAGAGACAAGGTCGCTGGTAACGGCTATGTACCGACTCGGGAATTTCTTAGTCGGAAGTCGATTAAAGTTAGTCGATAAAATCCAGGCACCACACCGACTAACTTTCCGCTAGTCGAAGATCTAGTCGTGTCGCACCGACTAGTGTGCCGACTAACAATTAACTGTCGGTGTGCAACCGACTAATGGCATCAGGACAGCAAAATAGTCTAGTCGGTCGCAACCGACTAATTTTGTGATTTATCGGTCTGTAATGTGGGGCTGTCCCGGTCAAAGTATCCCGTAACCAACCGACTATATAATAATTGGCGTTCCATAACGACTAATTCGTATTTAGGAGGAAGGAGGAGGAAGAAGAAGAAGCAGGCAAAAGGGGGAACAAGGAAGGGGGCCCGGCTGGCAGACGCCCACAAGGAGGGAGAAAAAGAAGGAAAAAAAAAGGGGGGAGAAAGGGGCAATAAAAAAAAAAAAAAGGGGGGGGGAAAGGTTTTTTTTAATTAAAAAAAAGGGAGTGAAAAGAAGGGGGGGGGGGGGAGGAGCCGGGTCAAGGCAACAGCCTGACTAGCGGTTTTGTTATTCTGTGGACTATATTAGGTGGGTGCAGTGTTCATTCACCACCCTGCAGTCAATCTGAGATAATTTAAACGAGAAAGGGAATGAATGCATCGCAGATTGATATGCGATTCGATACTCCAAACCATCTTGATCTAAATAAGAAAAATTATAAATTATCCTATCATGTCGTGTAACATGAAATAAATCAACAGCCAGCTTCCTGAGTGGTACAGTTCTAGGTATGTTTGACCTTTCAGAAGCTTCAGCCATATCTTTCTTATCACCTGAGGAGGGCCGTATTTGAAGACAAACTCCAGATCGTATGCAATAAAACTATCTAAAGGGGTTTGAAAAAAACCACAAATTGTTCACAAAATATTGATTCCATTCAGCTCTAATTTTCATGTCTTCCAGCCATTAAGAGACCCACACTGTAGTAATCTATTGTATTGACTGATATTAAAACACAATTGGAATTTTTTTTTGTTGACACGATATTATTAAGGTAAATTGTTAATTTCGTGGAATAGGTCCCTGTATCGGACAGACATTTGATGGGACCGCCTGCTTTTTTTTATTTTCTAGAATTTGCGGACTGATCACCACTTTTCTCCAGAAAATAGAATTAATTTGAGTGCTGTAATTTCTACTGAAGTTGTTGTACAGGAGTATTGAAGCGATGAGCGATTCGGTTTCAATACCATTGATGCTTATGGAACTCAATGGAATGATCCGAGTGTATACATTTATGTCTTTTGATACGGCGAAAAAATGCAGCCTTTACTGGTGCAGGGTCGATGGGAAGCCTCTGCAACCCCTCCCCTCGTGTTTGTCTTCGAATCCCACATTTTTCAAGTAAACTGACATATCTCGACATGGCACATGCTAATTTGGTGTGTGTGGTTTTGATATGCCCCCTTCGCATGCAACTGTGCTACTTTAAAGCTAATCTGTTACCTACTCTGCTTGGCCTTAATCTGTTTTCCCCGCTCTTTATTGCATCATAGTCCACCAAATCATTGTATTGAAACCTGAAATTCAAATGTCTCTTTCCCTGCATGTCACTATCCTCCACATATATACGCGAGCATTTCTTAACAGTATGTGCTTGGTGTGCCATTTTAGAGAGTGGTGGGTTGTATTGAACCTACAATGATGCATCCATTTATTACTGTTGGCATGTCCTGTTAAAAGTAAACCTTGAGATATATTTAGAGTAGATTCCGCTGTAGATAATACGCTTGTAAGTCGCTATGTGACTTTTCTTCATTGTTGTACTTGATGGTCTTGGAGTGGGGAGGGGTCGAGTTGAACCATGGAAATTAATATTTTATTTCATTAAATATATAGGATCTCTATATATATATAGATATATATATATATATTATATATATATATATATATATAATAAGTTCATATATTCCATTCATCTTGCTCATACGAAGTATTAGAAGAAGTATAAACAATAGTTACAATACAGTGAATCTATTTCAAAACCTATTGTCTTGTTCTATTTGTTTTTTCACCCCACATGATTACCTTGGCCAGCTGCTATTCAAAATGATGTTCCCTATTCGGTCCGCTACGGTACTAATGAGACCGACTAGGGAATTTCTTAGTCGTCGTATAAAAGTTAGTCGTCGAGCACCAAACCGACTACGTTTTCGCTAGTCAGATCTAGTCCGGTCGGCACGACTAGTGTGACCGCCAACAATTACCTGGTCGGTGTGCACCGATCATGGCACGGACAGCAAAATACTAGTCGGTCGCAACGACTAATTGTGATTAGTCGGTCCGGAAATGTGTGCTAGTCCCGGTCAAAGTAGTCCGTCACAACCGACTAGATAATAATTGGTCGGTCATAACCGAGTAAAAAATTTCTTTTTCCTTGTTAGTCGGTCGAGGCACCACCTGACTACGGTTTTGTTAGTCAGTGGGATTAGATTAGGTTTTCAGTGATCTCTACCCTCAGGATCCTGAGATAATTTAAAAAGAGAAAGGGAATGAATACTCGCGAGATGATATGGCGATTCGATACTCCAACCTCTTGGTCTAAATAATGAAAAATATAATTTCCATCATAGTATTGTAACATGAAATAAATCACCAGCCCAAGCTTCCCCTGAGTGGGACAGTTCTAGGTAGTTTGACCTCAAAGGCTTCAGCCATACTTTCTTATCACACTGAGGAGGGGCCGGTATTTGACCGACCACTCCATAATCTAGTGCAGCTACAATCTCTTTTGGTCACGTTACTGATCACAACACACTATTTAGTTCCCTTCCATTTCTGAAAAATTCATTCTGCCATATCAGGCCTACATCTGTCGTTAAAATGGTCTGTTTCCATTCGTCGGAGGCGGATTAGCTCAGTCGGTAGAGCTCCACACTGCAAAACCATTGATGCGAGTTCAGGAGCCAGTTGGAAGCCCGAGGACTTTTCCGCAGTGCTGTTGGACAAGTCATGTCTCCTGATATGTCCACGCCACCCACGTGTTAAAGGGGGTACCTTGTGAGTTGACTCGTGAAGGGTAGCGAGCGCCGTATGTTTCATGGCTGCTTGATATTGGAAGTCTCCGGGGGAACCGATGGACTGATGTGCTGAAATGGTGCGTCGGGCGAGGAACAAGAAAAAGAGGGCGTGCTTATGGCACGGGTGTGACAAGGTCAATGATGGATTCAGGGTAATATCTGTAAACGCTGAGCAAGGATTCGACCTGAAAGCCGCGATATAAGAACGAGATAGATTAACTATTATTATTTTTATTATTATGTCAACTCTCGACTTAACGCTCACAAAACTACTTCGTTTGGCATTTCGTTCCCCACCCCCATTAGCACTCACCCTGTTGATGTCATGCCTGTCAAACTCGCAAATTGAGACATATAACTGCAGAAGAGCCCAGCGTTCATTAGTTGTTCACAGCAGCTAGCCCAACATACGGCTAAGCCTGGTAATTTAATCCTAGCACAGTGGAGCTCGGTCGCAAAGCATCCTTGAGTCTCGACAGCTGACTGACTAATGGTTATGGAGGGTCTGTGTCGCCGTCGGGTTGTGGTCTGGGGACTGAGACACTGATCTATCACCTGATCACCATCTCTGCGAACCCCTAGAATGCTGAGAATATGGTGCTGGTGTTAGCTTTGCTGCATGATTTCAGTGGGCACCTAATTGCGCTACATGCAGGCTGAACTGGATATTTTTTGTAGTGACCGTATTGTGAATGCCACATCGCTCTCTGGACGCACTGTTCGTTCTGTTTCTCCACTTTGATCACGACAAGTCAGTTACAATTAGAACCTATGGAAATATAAAAATACTGCTGACAGTGAGGCATCTTTCTTATAATGCGCTGATCTCCGTTGTTGCTGTTTACGTTTCTCGAAACCGTCTCGTCCGAGACCGGTCCTCGGGACCAGTTTCTTGCTGGTCCGTCTTGATCTCGCTGGTCTCGACAAACCCTGCAGTGCATCTCGATCTCGAACCCTTCTGGTCAAAAAAATCTTGGTGTGTATGGGTTTTTGGTTTTTGGTTCAGAGAAAAAAAGATGGGGAGGAGGACAGTAATTGGTAATTAAATCATGCTTGTTACTACTGTTCTTGCGTAGCCTAAACGACTACCATTATCATTATAACCTTGAAACACCGGGGCTTCGCCCACAAGGGGGGGGGGGGGGGAGGTTTGCAGGGGTGCTGCCCCCCTATTGGGTTGGGGCCGAAAAAATTAATCGGAGAAGGATTTTTTATGGACACGTTTTTCGTCGGTGGTGGGTAAGTTTCATCAAATACGTTATCCCTTAGGATTTTTTCTATTCGTTCTCATCGAGCCCCAAATCGAGACTCAAACTGTTGTCGTAATATAGCGTTTGCAAATGTAGCGTATGTTGTCACCCCCTCCCATAATTTCAATGCCGTGTCAGATTTGTCGGTCTGTCGGCAAAAATTAGAAGAGGAAGGAAATAGAGGAAAAAGGAGAGAGGAAGAGAGAGGATAGGAGGAAAAAAGAAAATAGGGAGAAAGAACAGGGAGTAAGGAGTGAAGGGGAAGAGACAAGGTAATACAAATGAAATAGAAGAAAACAACAGATGCCAGACTTCACATCTATTTGACCCATTCGCTCGGTGCAGACATGACACGATCGGCAAACATAGATAATGTGACGCCCGTCGCCGTCGTGACTTGGAACGAGTTGCCGAGTCTGTCGGCATTTCGCCAAAGGGGAAATGAAAGGCTTTCGTTAGCGTTTGACAATTCTATTTTTAATGATTTGTCAGTTTCTTTAAAAGTTTTTTTTTTCACTATATTCTCAGAGATCCTTTTTCGGAGCCATTTTTGCTGAAAATATTATAAAGAATTACCCAGAACTTAAACAATGAAGCATAGTCGTTTTTTAGGCGGAAATCATGCGAGTGGCCAAATGCAAAAGTGGCACGATTGTCTGAAATTTTGACTAATGCTGAAAATTTTAATCAACTGCCCCATTGAAGTGTCAAATTTTTGCGCGCTTCGCGCTCATGTGTAATCGGTGGTCAGCTCCATCCCCACGAGCCTCTGCAAATCAAAATGTGCAATCGTTTTAGGATTTTCCGGGGGCAAATTTTTCGGCGTTTCCAAAATTGAAAGGGTCCCCGCGTACGTGGTGAGCGGGGCGAGTAATTACTGAACGCCCAATTTTTACTAAAAATATTGCAGAGACTGCATCTGAGTACTTATTGAACATACTGCAGTGTGGTCATTTGAGCCAGCCGTTTGTTAATATTGGTGAAAAGGACTCAATTTAACTTGCAAACTTCGCAGCGCCCTTCCGGCCTTATGTGTGACCACGTGGCATGGTGATCACCCGACCCGTGCCGATTTACGGCCATTAGATATCTTCGAATTTGCATTAGTAACCAAAGTTTTTGCAAAGTACCTGCATGCCTGTACAGAGAACCTAGGTATCAGTTTCATCGGGTTTATTTTGTCTGTCAGGTGTTCGAATGAAATATGAGCCTCCTGGAAATTGTCATGCATTTTAATTTTTTTCCAGAATTTATGGATTTTTGTCAAACTCGGTTGACGTAGATACACCTACAATGTGTAATCAAATGTGGCAACCCATTTTGCATCTAGCAGTATTAATGACCAAAAAATTGCAAAGTGGAGGGGGACACCCCCTCCCCATAGAACCCCACCCGACATCCAGCCATCCCCCCCCCCCCCCTTATCATAAACCCTGGTGCCGCCCCTGCTTGAACATGGAATTTCCCAGAGGGTGGAACGCCTTAGGTACATTGGTAACCATCTCGCGAAGTTATACTGACATTAACTTGCAATTTCTGAATGAGGAATTGTACTTCCAATACACTTAATTGCAGTACCTGGCTGCTCTAATTGCTGCTTTGTCCATGAAGTGTTATGCCTATTCCCAAATCAATGAAGTGTTTTGAAGAATTTTGATGATGATGGTGGGGCGTGCATGCACTGCATACTCACATGGCGGCACCCCTTGTAGCTTAACATTCGTCTCGGTCTCAGACCTTGCTGGTCTTGGTCCTCAACAGTTGCGCTCCGGGTCCTCGGTCTCGTCTCGACACCCTCTTGGTTTGGGTTTCGGTCTCGGATGTGCCGGTCTCGACTACAACCCTAGATTTTTTGCGAGACTGGACTTGCGAGACTTAAGAAACGCGAATAGTTCAACCAGACTAATGTCTTTGGCATGCGTGTCTTCTTTTTCTGCGTATTGGCCGAATGCCCTTCTGTGTGATATAGCCACTGCCCATAGGGTGGCCCCAACCGGAGAGGGGGCGGGCCAGGACCCCCCCCCCTCAGCGGATTTTGTTCTCATTCCATAGGGGAGCCCGAGGGGGTACGCAAACATTACAAAGTAGGCCCTATTATATTTTTTTCAGTTTTTTATTTCCTTCATATCTTCCTACAAACCATACAACTGGCATATATAGGATAACAGTCTATGGAATCTTCGAAATGTCCCTGATAGAGTTCAATGTTGTGGGGATTCGTTGGGTAGGGGAACCGTCGTAGGAAGCGTCTACACGGTTTTGCATTACAGTTGGAGAACTAATTCATGAGCGATCGCAAAATGCGTTATTGGTGTGCTCTTACAACACAAATACTCCCGGTGCCACGGGAGCACAAACCTACATTTTCTGTGCGAATCGCGCGCGAATTCCCCCTACCCGCTTAATTTTATCGGTGAAGGGAATTTGCAGCATATTCTACTCTGAGCGCCCTTGATGGAATGGGAATGTCGCTGAGAATAAACAATGGCCATCCAATGCCCACACTCAAAGGGCGTGGCAGGGCGTCAATCCGTTTAGAATATCGGGGGGTACTAGTGAACAAAGTTCACTATCCAAGCTGAGGCTGAGGTAACGTACAGAGGTAATTTTGGCTTATTATACCACCTGAATCGCCGGAAATAACACTTACCGGGCCTTATTGAAACACCTTATGTGTCGATTTTGTTTAGACAAATGTTGAAAAGTCGTAATTCTGCAGGGTATAGCCAATGATTAGCAACAAAGCGTTTGAAGCCTGTTCATATTTCTGTGCAAGAATATGTCAGCAAGTGAGTACAAGCATACTAATACAAGACCTACGCAAGTTTACAATTTACATAAACAGTTGGATTAGGATCCACCCCCCCTTCATTTCAGCTATAATATCTGACGCGGCAAAGTGACAATTTGTGAATTAGTATACACGTTGTGAAATGTGGGGGTGAATTTTGCCCGGGTTATATCAAACAGGAGCGCAACTATCGCAAAGCGCGGATCGCTGAGAAAATTTCGAGAGGAATATGTCACTCAGATTGCAAGAAACGGTACTTCCGGTACTTGATAGTTGAATCCATTTCTCAGTGGGCGGCGCTGGGGGAGAGAGGGGCTGACATATTTCATGAGTCGCCAGTTACTATCTAAGTGGATAGACAGCATCGGTTGACGAGTTGCGTACACGAACATTTTTCGTACTCCTGATGCCAGGAAATAGCACTTCCCACTCTTCTTGACCTATTTTGAGGAGCTGCTGCCATGCGCCACCGACTTTTTTTCTGGGGGTACACAGTGGGCAACCGACTTTTTTCGAAAAGACACGATAACACTATCTAAGTGAAAGCGCCACCATAGGTTGTCGCGAAGCGCCCAAAAATTATTTGGTTGCGCGAGCCCCCCCCCCCCCCCAAATGCCGGAAATGACCTCTCCCAGGCGTTCTAGTCTGCATGTACCTAGCTTCAAATCTGGGCATTTTGTGATCACAAATTCTGTAATCCGTGGCATTTTGTCAGACCTTGGGTCTAATCGCGCTGCCCCGACTCTAGCTTTTTGGCAAAAAATTTCACCATTTGTGCTCCATACAGGAAAAACGGATCTCACCCATGTTAAGGACATTTAGCTAGCTTTAGCTCTACTATAATGGAAAATTGAAATAGGTACTGGCAATCAATTATGGGTGATACGCACTTGTTTGAAGTTGGGCGCATTCAACGGTGCACATACTACGTTCCCACTAAATTAGCCATCGCATAATGGCACCCAGGACGCCAACAAAATCGTGCAAGACATATTAAAATTCAGGTGAGGTAAGTTTTATATACAAAGATTGCCTGACTTTCCGTTGGGAATTGTCCAAAAGTGAAAATGGATCGCGAGGGCTTCGCGCGCAGTTGCGGTTTTTCTTTTGTGTTATACTCCTTTGGCAACCTGTCTGGTCCCTGATTGGAAGTGTTCCTCCCATACGGCCCTGGGGTCCCAAATAGGAGAAATGATGGCCGTAATCTTTGGAGTGAAAAATCTCAAGGCCTATCTAAGTGATAGGCAAGAGGTTCACGTGCAATGTCGTTGGTCACATTTGGATCTGCAAAATTTCGTGCTTCGCGCAAACGTACTGGTTGTTGCCATTTTGCCCCGCCACCCCCCCATTTTCACTGCTCTTCATGACTGTAACCTCAATTGCATTGTATTTTAAAATGTCTCACGCACCGCACACCGCAAACAACACCTTGACATTGATCCCTAAGGCGATAAGTTTCCTAAAAACAAAAGAACTTTAAAACAATCTTCAGGGATGCTGCTTACTGTCCCATTAGGCACGGAAAGTGCCTCCTGCAATAGGGGGTTTTGTCACGAACATTTTTTTTGTACGGCACCGCCAACCTGTGGTGGCGCTCCGTTTGGATAGTATTAAATTTTTCCGTCACCCCCCATCGCCAACACGAATCGCCGCCCTGTTTCCGCCGTCGTGTTGCGCACACTGTGAACGTTGCTTGAAGGCGAGATTCCTCATGTTCGGATGCGGGGAGTGCGGCAAGACGCCATAAATTCCAAATTACCGCCAGCAAGGGCGGTGAAAGTGATGATTAGTATATGATTATTTGATTTGGCATAGAGGAGAAAATTTTTATTGGGGAAGAGTTTATTTCCAATAGAATAGCCGAGCCCCGCGGGTAAAGCAAAATTACCACATATACTAGTGCGGTGTTAACGCTGCATGTCGCAAATAGCTTCTCTATAATATCTTCCCCGTGGAGCTAATCAGCGTTTATACATGAACTGCTGCAATCTACGGTCTTTTTGGCATCATTATACTGTTTATTTTCTTTATATTCGCTTTTAAATCCACGTACAATTCCATTTTTACATCCTTTCCGCCCCCTCACCGCACTTAAGGAATCCTACTGAAGTTCCCCCTGTTAACTGGAGAGGCATCGCGTGCAATATATTGAAGCAATTCCCCAAAATGTCCGTCCCCCGCGATCACCTTCATTGTGCGTTTGACCATCTCACGGTTACGTGCGCGCTACCCAAGCCCCGAACATGCTGTACGGGCTTTCTTACAGAACAAGAAGTTGGACCGTGTTGGTAAGCCTCGGCAGCTATTGATACATGCGTTTATACATGTTGGGAAGCTGCGGCATCGTCTTTACATGACTGCTGCCATTCCTACGGTATTTTGGCATCATTCTCTGTCTATTTACTTTATTTCCGCTTTTAAATCAACGTATAACATTCCATTTTTACATCCTCTCCGACCCGCAACCGCACTTGAGGAATCCTACCTTGAAGTTCCCTGTTAACTGAGAGGCCCGCTTGCAATATATTGAAGCATTTGTAAAATGTCCCCGCGATCACCTTCATGTGCGTTTGACCATCTACGGTAAGTGCTGCTCTCCCCATCCCCGGACAAGCTGTACTGGAGCTTCTAACAGAACAGAAGTAAGTTGGAACCGTGTGTTGGTAAGCCTCGCAGCGCCCTCTCTTTTAGTATTGTTATAGTGACTGTGATCTGGGCGACATGATTCGAATTGTCAGGAAATTAGAATATGTTCCGTGTGACAAGCCTCCTCAAATTCGGCTTCACAATATTAAGCTCTATGTTCACGACACTTCCGTGATGTTATACTTTACGTAGATGTGTTTCAGTCAGACGCAATCGATTTGTATTCCCGAATTAACTATGTTGTTTCTTTGCTTCCGTAATAGATCGTCTAACTTCTCCCGCGTTTTTCTGAAACAGGGTAACACTCACTGAAGGTGTTGCAAGAATGTTTTGCAGAATTTTTGGGGGCATATGGTAGAAGAAACTCTCAGATATAGAGAGTAAACAAACGGATTGTGTTTTACGATGTACACTCAATAAAGGCGCCTCCTCAGTTGGTGTTCTCTGACGGAATTTGAACAGGGCACACAATAAATTGTGTAATTTATGCTCTAATGGCTACTGCGCATTTTTATTTTGCCTATGGAATTCATATCTGTGCCATAGATATAATATAACTGCTATAGCGCGCATTCGCCTTAGACGCTCATGATGGCATGAAGGTCTGAACTATGTACAAATTCATTTGCCCCAATAACCGGCTCCATGGGCACAATCAAGCCGCGTACATGCTGTAACTGAAAGCGCCTATACAAAACAGCAGTCAGTGTAGATCCCTCGTTGCTATGGCAAACGCGCCCTCACTTGACAGTGGAGTTATAGTGACATGGAATTCAGGCGACAAGATTCGCATTTTCGTCGTAAAGATTAGAATATGCTCCGTTTGAAACAGTCCTCTCCTATGATTCGAGCCGCACATATCCAGCTCTAGTTCACTCCGGTTGTCATACCTACGCTAGTGGGTGTTCTGTCTGTCAGACGCAATCGATCGTAGTCCTGATAATCATGTTGTTTCTGGTGCTTCCTTAATAAATCGCTGATTTCCCGTTTTTCTGAAACAGGGTAACCCTCAATGAAGATGTTGCAGAACTCTTTGCACTATGGTTCCCACTATACTTCTATGCAGCAACAAAGGTCTTTTCGGGGTCGATGTCGGGAAATCGCAGATAGATAGTAAAAAAACTGAATGTATTCACGATTTACACACAATAGTGGGCCTCCTCACTTCGAGTTTGTTGTTCTCGTAAGGACATGAACAGGGCACACAATACGCGCTAAAATGTCCTCTCCTCCTCCAGTTTAATATATAGCTCCATGGGCAAAATTGACATTTGCCCGAGCTGGTTTGCCTTTGCGCGAGAAGGCGTTGTATAACGCGCTGTATTATGTACAAAATCCCTAGGCTTGGCCCGACGCAAAACACTACTTTTCAGGACAAGCACGCACCAATCTCCCATGGAGCTATATATTAACTGGAGAGGACATCATAGCGCGTATTGTGTGCCCTGTCCAAATTTCCGTCAGAGAACACAAACGCGATGTGAGGAGGCGCCCTTTGTGTGTAACATTGTAAAACACATCAGTTTGTTTACTCTCTATCTGCGAATTTCTTCGACAGCCGAACCCCCGAAAATACCGTCGTTTGTTCACAGTGAAGATGGTATTATCATAGTGCAAGACTCTGCCAACATTGTCAGTGAGGTGTTACCTGTCTTCAAAAAGCGGGAAAATCAGACATATATTACGGAAGCACAAAACAACATGATTAATTCGGGAAAAAAAAATCGATTGAGTCTGGCAGAAGAAACACCATCATAGGCGTAAGTATGAAATATGGAAGTCGAAATAGAGCTAATAATGTGAAGCTCGAATCAAAGGAGGCTGTCAAACGGAACATATTCTAATCTTACGACGAAACGCTAATCAATTCGCCTGAATGCCATGTCACTATAACTCCACTGTCAAGTGAGGGCGCTGTTTAGCATAGCAACGAGGCTCCACAATGACTTCTGTTTTGTATAGGAGCTTCAGTACAGCTTGTCCGGGGCTTGCCAATCTCCCCATGAAATCACAAACCGCAGTAGCTAACGATAGGATAATGCGCGGTTGTTACCATAGAGCTATTATATTAACTACAGCAGAAGCGCGTTCAAACTCTGGTTATTAATTATGCTCCTGATCTGTGCGCAGTGCATGTGCGTCATAAAGTATAATAAACTAGAGCCTAGTAAGGAACTAACAGTTAATTAACTGTTAATTAACAGTTAATTAACTGTTAATTAACAGTTTCGAGGAAGCAGTAAACTTTGCGCAAGATCGTGATACGTGGCGGATGTTGATCAGTGAGCATGTCGGATAGACGAGACTTAACTACTACTACTACTATAATTAGGGGATAAATACGAGGGTGCCGAGGTCGTTTGTTGCATTTAAGACCGATGATGACGTCATCGTGGAGGCTAAAACCCCGAGCCAAGCGAGGGTTTTGCCTCTACGATGACGTCTTCAGAGGTCTTAAATGCACAAAAGACCGAGACCCCTCGTTTTATCCCCATTCATAATACCAAACTAACTCGATAAAGTATAAAATAACTCGAAAAATTGACTTTTAAGTCAATTTTCTGTTGTTCAATACCTCTCTCTCCTAATCTCGTTGGTGTCATGGACTATCATACCGCATGCCGAATTACATAATCAGAGTATACCTTACACGAAATCATAGACTAGAGTGTCTCCGCATAGTTACACAACATACAGCGTAATCCAATGCATGCAGTTTCTACACTGTTTATGCTTGCGCTAAACTAGAAATGAACTTATGTACTGGACTTCGGAAAGACCCGAAGAAACTTGAACCCGACGTGCAGCTTTATCACAATTTAGACGACCAACCGATAATGTTCCCCAAAATGGTGTTCGACAATCTCTCAGTTGGATATCCAAGACATACAGGTAATCTCTGATCGATAAAGGTGATGTATTTTCATGATTTTTCAAAGTTTTAACACTCGAAACCGACGAAGCTGTGTGTACGTGTGTAAGCTATTATGGTTTGTAACGTTGAGAGCAACTGTATCACCTACGCAGGTCAGTGACCCGTCAAACATTAACCGTATTTCGAAGGCTACTCGATACATTCAAGTGATTTGCTGTGCCACAAGCTATTGTTCGATTATCCGGAATTAATGATTTTAACCATCGTACTAGGTTATTTGCGTAGTATGCGTGTGTTAGGCCTAAAATTTCGAGAGATGAGCGTTGCATAGCTGGTTCTGTGAGCCAGGCTGGCTGGGTTGTGTACGTTACAGGCCTATGCGGGCACTGTACAATACACAACGCACGTAGTTACGGCGGCTATCATTTTGTTTACACGTAGAGTGTCAGTGCGACAGCTGCGCTATGTAGACTGTTTATGATGTATCTTATAATGATTGATGCTGTGACTTCACAATGTATCACCATAGCAAAATACAAAACAAAGGCTAATATGTTTTTCAAGTTCACTTGTGTGCTGGCTTGCACATGGTAACTATGGGCTGCCCCCACAGCCTAAACAATAGATTCCAGATAATCATAAATTCTCCCAATTTTCTCTATGCAAAATAGAGAGGGTTCGAATGGCGATTCGAACATGGTCTCGAATGAACTTTTTGACCAATCAGAATGCAGGAAAACAATAAAGGTATTTATATTAAGAACTAGAGTGCGGATTGTTCGGCA
This sequence comes from Sclerodactyla briareus, assembly GCA_026419785.1. Lineage (NCBI taxonomy): Eukaryota > Metazoa > Echinodermata > Holothuroidea > Dendrochirotida > Sclerodactylidae > Sclerodactyla > Sclerodactyla briareus. Next base: position 166,375 of record JAODTK010001998.1, on the reverse strand, counting down.
CGCGCGCGTCAAAACGAGCCTCCATCACACCACACATATATTCACTTCGTAGTGTGGTAGTTACCTGCTCAGCATACGGGCGCGTATGAAACCATTATTTTGTACAGAATTATGCATCCTCAGGAATACGCGTAAGGAGCTCGCTCCCATGGAGCTGGAGAGAGATGATTGAGGCCCCCGTACTTGTGTGCCAGTTGGAGGTTGTTATGCCCCCGACAGACTGACCCATACTACCATTGTCTCATGGCCCACAGACAGCGTCACAACAACACAAGTACTGGGAACAACACATCCTAAGTAGGTGTTGCCCCGTGCTATTGCTAGAATACGCCAATAACAACACCGAGCCTACATCTCACTCAGCTCACGCGCAAATCAATATCGCGCGGCATATGTTACCCATACATAGTAGTAGTAGTAGGTTGAGTCTCGTCTATCCCGCATGCTCAGTGATCAATCTCCGCCACGTATCACGATCTTGCGCAAGGTTTATTGCTTCTCGAAACTTTTTAATGGGGAGAACATTACATGTGCACGTGTGCGTCATGGAAAGTAGTGTCTTTGCGAATTGCGCCGGACCAAGCATCGGAATTTTGTTCATGATATAGCGCGTTAAACAACGCCCTCCCACGCAGACGTAATAAATTCCGAGCAAATGTGAATTTTGCCCGGGGTTATGATGGCGGCAATGTAAATATGTACACAGCGTAGGCCTGCATGCAACCGCGCGTAAGAACTGAATCCGCGCTCTAGGTTGCGCCAGAGCCCTCTCTATCAGAGACCTCGATTTAGAGACGGCTCTGGGTTGCGTCATCATAGCCGCATTTCACGCGTTGCTTTAGAAACGATTCGGTAGGGGCATAAAGACGGCTTCACAACCAAACCGATTCGAGCGATGGCTATTCCAGCGGACCATGTTGGCGATTGGTCGCTCGCCAGGGGCTTTCCACTGCGGCGATAAGGCGATCTAATGGAGCGTTTCCTTTGAATTTATCGGCTGCTGGGCAGCATTTTCATATGGTGGAATTCACACAGAGGGGAGGGGGGAAGGGGCATGACCCTACCCCGGGCACCTCTTGGCATTGCTGTGTCTGTTTTGAGTATCAACTTATTATATACGCTGATGGCATTTTTACCATTAAGCGAACCCCAGACCATATTACCATTGGGGACTCCGGGGGCAACAATCCCCCACCACAAGCCCACCCCACCCCCCATCCCGAGAGGTCGCCTAGCATTCCGGGATATAATTCCGAACGAGGAGGGATTTGTGGCAGGAGTGGTGGGGACAGTTTGCGGGGACGCAAACTGTACCACAGAGTATAAACCCCAGGCCCCTCTTGTTAATAGTACTACCTGCCGCGGCGAGGTCTCACATAGATAAAAATGAACAATAATACGTTGCTGATTTCCAGGTGGAAATTCAGAATGTTGGATGGTGCTTTAGGACCACCTCAACCACCCCTCTCCCTCCCTCCCCTCCCTCCCCTCCCATTGGAGACGCCGCGCCTCAATATGTAATAGGCCATAGGCGTTCTTACATGTCCAAACATAAATAAATATGTGCATAAAATATGATCCGTATTCATGTATTATTTATTTACCTTCATACCGCTCATATCAGACAATTCTTCCAGATTAGTAGCTCGAATATCTTTATTGGAGAAGTGTGGACTGCTTTTTTTCCACAATGGCTCCCTATCAGCTACGAGACTCGGAAATCTTCAGTCTAATACCGCCAGGTGTGTCTCCATTCTCACTTCTTGCGTGTTGATCATATCTCGGTAAACATAGCCTATATAGGCCACTCAGGCGCGCGGAATGTTTCCTGTATGGGGGGGGGGCTAATGTGACTGTTTACTATCTAAGTGTAGCGCCACCATTGGTTGGCGCGAAGCGTCAGAAATTTTTGGGGTTTCCAGGCCCTCCAGATTGGCCGGAAACGGCCCATTTGCTGGGAGTGAGCTGTGCTACAAATATCTAGGCATAAACTACAGGTCTCATGTGTGAATTGCATTAATTTCAAGAACAAATCAGAGAAAAAATGCAATTTGAATATAAGTTTTAGTACAAGTTGAATGAAAAATGTCATTCCGTCACAAGGTATTCATTTGATCCATCCTATTTACATTTAAAACACCCTTCCTAAGTATGGTACGTGTTGATAGGTTGAGATGCGCTGTCGTTTCCGTGAATGTATAGCTATGCCCGTGTGCATATATTTAGGCATATGTTAAACAACACATTTGAAATTGCAAAATTTGAAGCTTGACCGACCAAAGTAATCCTTACACTGTCGTGGATGAGGGTGATCCCACCGAAATTTGTATTCTTCAAATTTGGTATGCTCTTTTGCTGAAATATAGCCTACCAACTTACTGTACATCAACTGCATACCATTTTTCAAAATGGATAATTTTCATAACAGTTACTTAATTTTTACATATTCTTAACTCGTCTGAAGAATGAAGCATGAAGCACATGCTGAGTAGGGACATGTTTTTGTCTTGAATTAATTCGAAATAGTTTCAGCCTTCGTTACTCACGTGAGAGCAAGGCATATGTACGAGCGAAATACTACAATGAAATTAATAACTGCACCACTGTGGTGATTAATGCTAGCCATATATACACCGAAGCGTACAATTGTTAAATTCATTTTAATGGCCATCTGACTTAGGTCATCTTTAGTAGTACTAATGGGCTCTACGTCCTGAAAGCATCGCAACCTCGATTAATTTTTTTTGTTGATTTGATGGGTTGCCTGGAGCAAGATTACCAACGGCTATGGTACATAATGTGGCATATTAGACTATTAGTGTGTACAAAGGCTAAGGGTGGTGCTTGGTTAGGAATGCAGAAACAGTGAATATGTCAACCGATGCGACGCGCAGTACAGGCCTTCTGCTCACGAGCACGAGTATCACATACGGCCACTACGTCCTGACTGCATCGCAACCTCGATTAATTTGATGGGTTGCCTGGAGCAAGATTACCAACGGGCTATGGTACATAATGTGGCATATTAGACTATTAGTGTGTACAAAGCGGGCTACAGTGATGCGTGCAGTGGAGGAATGCAGAAAACGTGATATGTCAACCGATGCGACGCGCAGTACAGGCCTTCTGCTCACGAGCACGAGTATCACATACGGCCACTACGTCCTGACTGCATCGCAACCTCGATTAATTTGATGGGTTGCCTGGAGCAAGATTACCAACGGCTATGGTACATAATGTGGCATATTAGACTATTAGTGTGTACAAAGGCTACAGTGATGGTGCATGGGTGAGGAAGGAATGCAGAAGAACAGTGAATATGTCAAACCGAATGGACGCGCAGTACAGGCCTTCTGCTCACGAGCACGAGTTATCACCATTACGGCAACTCTACGTCCTGACTGCATCGCAACCTCGATTAATTTGATGGGTTGCCTGGAGCAAGATTACCAACGGGCTATGGTACATAATGTGGCATATTAGACTATTAGTGTGTACAAAGGCTACAGTGATGGTGCATGGGTGAGGAACGTGCAGAAACCGTGAATAGGTCCAAACATGCGACGCGCAGTACAGGCCTTCTGCTCACGAGCACGAGTATCACTTACGACCCATTACGGGGACCGCAAAGATGCAACTGGAAGATGACTCATATGGCTGTATATAGCCTCCAGAGTGCTTAAATGAGTTGATTGCACTATTCACGAGCTATTCCTAGAAAATGTTGAAATATTAATTTAAACAATCAGGCGATAGCAATTAAATAACATACATTGAATGTTTTCTGATCACTCTGCAAATATTGGGGGGGGGGGGGGCTAAACAAGCGTTTGCCCCCTCGTTTTTTCAATGGGGGGGGGGTGCTGAGCGCCCCAAGCCCCACCGGTTCCGCCGCCACTGAGGCCACATACACTATACCTGTCAATCGCATTGCAAGGGATACACCTGTGTTCCCCATTGTCCCCTCAGCGATTCGAGCGAGATAATGTTGTAAACATTATGCCGAGCGAGTCGCTAGCAACGAGATCCCGTCGCGCCGCTTCAGTCGCTGTTGGTGTGAAAACTTTTACAAGTCGCTCAGTTCGCGCCGTCGCTCAGTTCGCCGTCGTTCAGTTCGAATCGCTTGCGGTGTGAAAGCCCCTTAAGGGGGCCCCCCATATTGACTTCACTTCTGCATAAGCGCTCCAGTACAGCATGTCCGGGGCTTGCTCGCTCCGGGCAATCTTTGAAGGCGCTTTCTGTAGTAACAACGGCGTATCCTATCGTTAAGCTACGGCGATTGTGATTTCATGGGGAGATTGGCGCGTGCGCGACTGAAAAAGTAGTGTTTTGCCGTCGGATAAGCATAGGGCTGTGTACAGGATATAGCGCGTGAAACAAAGCTTTCGTCAACCAATCGGGCAAGTGTCATTTTGACCGACCGTAATGGCGGCAATGCAAATTCACCCCTTTGTACATAGCTAGGCCTCCAGAGTCTCATCAGGTGAGACTCAATAGGTTTAAAAAAAATAAGCTTAATCCCCACCATGGTGTGATCATACTTTCTAGTTGGCTGAAGAGGGTACTTTCAAATTCCGTGTGTTTGCCAATTAGGGAAGATTATTCAGGAGTAAACAAGGTATTTCTCCTGAACTAATTTATTTAGCTCGAAATGGTTGCGAACCTTAGATGATACTCGCGCGTATTGATTTTCAAAAACTACAACCAACTGGCAGCGCGGACTTACATTCACATGCTCAATGTGTCACCTGAATTTATAACCATAACAACAAGTAAGCTACAAGTATATTATTGTTTGTATCATACAAGGGGAATATATTACGGAATCTCTTACGAATTTCTCTGAGAGGAGTTTGGATAAGTTTTCTACTCTGCCAAATTGGCTGGACGCGCGGAACGCACGTTTTAGCGGTTTAGCACGAGACACGGAGGATTTATGGTCCAACACGAACGACGAAGGCCTTCCAAACACTATAATACCATAGGAGATGTTACCAGGACTTTACTAATCAGCAAATCAGTTGGGAAGGCATTGAAACGGAGTAGCGGAGGTTCGTTGTTTGTCTACATATTTCTGTTGTCAGGCTGTCACCCAGGGTGGGTAAACAGGGCTGGTGGGATAGAAGGGTGGGGAAGTGATACGTCATCTAAAATGGCCGGATTTTACTACATTGAGTGAAAAGGACATTGGAACATAGCCTATATATGATGCTTTACTGCCTGGTGACCAAGGGTGATGTAGTGAGAGTGGTGATTCTTTCAATTGACATCAGGCCTATATATAGTGAGAAGATGTTTCTTATGCTAGTAGGAGCCCTAAGTTTAGGAGAGGTGCTGACGGATTGGGGGGGGGGGACGATTCAAGTAAACGATGGGTAGTCATGTTGCCATCTCTCATGCCACTCTAATAAAAGTCATGATGTAACCCGTACGCGCCATGAGTAGGCCTCGGATGTTGTAAATGAACGTTAGTCGCCCTACATTCACCCAATCAGTATGTGTGGCATAATGAACGATGTTTCATACAGTCAAATTAGAGGGCAAACTAGGAAATCCTTTCAGCACGAACATCGCGTCCCCCCAGGGTGACATGCGAGGGTGCTATTCTTTATAACTACCTGAGCCAATCTTTGAATTGGATGAAAATGATATTGATGCAGTATCCAACCATCTCAGTTCGTTGATCATGACTACGCGCAAATAGTAATACCTACAACTTTTTCACCGTAGACCAACAATACGCTGATGATATCTCTTGGGAATGGACTGGTTGAATTATACAAGACATCGAAGCTCGAGTGACTGAGGAATGACAAGAAGAAAGAAAATCGGAAAAATAAAACAGCACGAAAACTGGGAAATTTTCAATCACAAAAATTGGCAATGGAATTGGAAGATAAGGTAAATATGTAGGAAGTTTGATTGTTAGGAACCGACGAAGACATCAACAGACGAATTGGTATAACCAACAAAGGCTCTTTCAACACTCTATCAAAATTCAAGAGCAGACGAGTAAGTTCGAGCATCAAACTCCGGTTTCGATGCCCTAATATAGAGTATTTTTCTGTATAATTGCGACTGTGGGTAAAAGAAGAATCTTGATCACAAAATTTGACACTTTCAGAGAAAAGCTACTCGCAATGTTCTCAACATCAGATGACCAATAACAATTGCGATTACCAAACGACGAACTCTCATGAGGTGACCAAATCAAATCCCTTGGTCGTCCGTAGTAAAGTAAGCACATAGACGTTGAGATATTTTGGTCACGTCGCGAGACTCCAAGAAGACAGAAGATCCAGCGAAGATCGCTCTGAGAGAAGATTGAGACATACTACTAAGGCAGTTGCGGAGACCTGTGACTAATTTGCTCGGAAAAATCAAATCGCTATTCAGGGACATCAACCTTTAACAGTTTCGCGAGAAAGCAAGAAACCTTGCGCAAGATCGATCGTGATACGTGGCGGAGATTGATCACTGAGCATTGTCGGATAGACGAGACTCAACCTCTACTACTACTACTAGTATGTGTGAATGTGTGTGCATCAAATTCGTGCGTGAGGGATTAATGAAGCCAATAGGACCTATTTGTTCAATGTTGAGGGGACATGTTTCCCCCTCCCACGATCGCCGCCCATGGCGGGGAAGCACATGGGCATGTTTGATCAGAGCATTTTCAGTCCGAGTAAAAGGTATGGGAAGTTCTGTAGTTATTTAACCAGGTTATTGTGATAAAAACGAGCTGGGAGGAGGTCCGGTTATAATAGCGAAGGACGTGCGAAGGAAAACACAATTCATCATGGATTCGCTGTTACGTCAGAATGCGTTTACGTACAGTGGCCTAATGTTAATCATTACACGCCCCGAAGAGCCTATCCTATAGGCTTTTGCAGTCGTATTAATTACTCCTTTTTGCGTAACAACTGGAAAAAAGGTCAATTTTCGGTCATTTTTTGAGGCCACCTGATGATCATGCCATCATGCGCGTCTAAAGCAAGTGCGCACTTTAGCCGTATATTAAACCATGGAGCTATTATATTAACTGGCGATAAGGCAACGAGTGCAATAATGAAGCAATGTCAAATGTCATCCGCACCCGGGGATGGACACGCTATTCATCTTCATGTGCGTCAAGGTTTGACCTCTACGGTATGCGCTACTCTACCGGGGACAAATTGAGGCGGACTTTTCCCTGGACACGGAAGACACGCGGAATACATTTCCGTGCGTTAAGTTGCTCGATCAACTCCGGTACGGTCTGTGGTACTCTTTCGGGACATTTTCAGGTAGCGCGTCTGAAGACCAATCAAACACCGCGAGTATTGCTATTTTACACCAACGTCAGCTCAGCATTAGGCAGTTAGCGTTGGATTGCCGGACCTAGTATTGAATCTTATGAATATACACTGCCTATAGAGTGCGCACTTGATTCAGACGCACATGATGCTATGCCCAAATTTGCGTTGCCGCCATTACCGGTCCGGCCAAATTGACATTTGCCTGGAGCTGTTTGCGTCTGCGTGGGAACTCGTTGTTTAACGCGCTATATCATGTACGAATCCCGATGCTTGCCGACGCAGTACTACTACTAGGACTCGCACGACGAATCTTCCCAGAAATCACAATCGCTGTTGCTAACGATAGGATACGCGCGTCTTTCACTACAGAAGCGCGTTCAAAGATTGCCCGGAGCGAGCTAGCTATTTGCGTGTGCTCCTGATCATGCGGAATTCTGTACAAAAAACTAACGCAATTCTTCTTCTTCTTCTCCTTGAAAATACTCGAATTCCAATGCAGCCATCGAATGGGCATCGATATCAGTTTTGGACGCGCGCGTATGGCGCTGCGTGAGAACCATAGAGCATAATTAAGGCAGTTATATTATACTCCATGGTGAGGACGCGTTGGACGCGCGCGTTTGGCGAGCAATTAACTACGAAGTTGTAATCATAGAGCATATTAAGAACTAGAGGGCGGACTGTCCGGCCCGCGCGCGGCATGTGAAAGATGGGGGGGTTCTTTTTTTCCTTTTTTCTGGGCCTACACCACACACAAATATATTACAACTTCGTATAACTGGTCAGCATAAGCGCGCGTATAAACCATCATCAATTGCGCTGGTTTTTGTACAGAATTCCGCATCATCAGGAACACGCGCGAAAGCTCGCTCCGAGCAATCTTTGAACGCGCTTCTGTAGTAAAAGACGCGCGTATCCTATCGTTAGGCTACGGAAATTGTGATTTCATGGGGAGATTGGTGCGTGCGCGTTCTAAAAGTAGTGTTCTGCGTCGGGCCAGCATAGGGTTTTTGTAATGATTAGCGGCTAAAACAACGCGGGTCTCACGCAAACGCAACCAGCTCCGGGCAAATGTCAATTTTGTCCGGACTGGTAATGGCTGCAATGCAAATTTGTACATAGCTTAGTCCTCCATGCGATCATGCGCGTCTAAAATAAGTGCGCACTCTAGCATTTATATTATACCTCGGTGTAATATATGTTTGTGTGTGGTTTAGGGCCTCTTTCTTCTTGACGCGCGCTGTCCGAACAGTCCGCACTGATTCTAAATTATGCTCCATGAGGTACTAGTGTGAACTGTTCGGCACGCGCGCGTCAAGAAAAAGAGCCTACCCCCAACCCACATATATCACAACTTCGTAGCATGGCCGACCGCGCGCGAAGTTCCATATCGCATCTTTCGTTTTATTATTGCTGCGGGCCCGCGCCTTGTTTCGTTTTGACGCCACAATACATTTTTAATTTTGTATGTAGTACGTATCATACACAGCGCACGATTAGCCCACGTCGCGTCCCTCCGTAACTCCAAGGTATCCTATTTGTCACACATAAAACTTACAAGGGCCTGCCTAACACTGGCAGATTGAAAGAAGCACTTCGGTTTCCGTTTTGCCTTTGTTTTTACTTGCGAAACAACCTTTTTCCGAAGGACTTATGTCATCAGAAGACGAAAGTGCGGTTAAGATGAACATCGTGACCTCTAACGTGACCAGGCTCTCCTTAAGGCGCAAACGGAGCTTAGGAGGAGAAACACTGCACCATAAACGAGAGAACCTCTACAAAGGGACCAGGCGAGGCATCGTGTTCGGTCCTCAGCACTTTCCTCTTTAACTTTCTGCGGATTCTCTCGTCCCTTGATGCATCAATCGTGAGTAAATTATTAGAGCCTAGGGCCTAACTCAGGAGCCTAGGGTCCTGTAGTCGTAGACCCTATGCTAACATTCCGGAAAATTGGTTCCATACTTGCCCGAGTGTAAAATGCGAAGAGGTTATAGAACTGGATTTATAACTAGGCCTAACGAACCCTTTTTAACACTATCCCAATAATAGCCTAAGTAGATTTGTTTGATTCGAGAAAAAAAAAAACATTCTCGACCAACAGTGTTCGGGAAAATAGTGGCAAGCATTCCGCACCAAGCTGTATCATGGTTGTACTTCGTTCACCATTTCTAGTTTTCTCTGTATTATTCTAAAATAAAACTTGGAATGAGCCTTACCCCCTCTGTTTTTTTTATCCTTTCATCCTGTTGCGAGTCACGAGAACCCTGCTTTAAACACATCATCATCATAATACAGTGGCGTTCACGTCCAAACCAACGAGTCAAAAATCTGAAAATCCAAAAATGCATTGAATTCCGTTCTACTTTGGTGGCGCTATATCAGTTTCTTTCAGTCAACAAGAATTGTTTCATTCCATTTCCAAAATCGACATTCCCACGGTGTCGGCTTCTGTCATGTTTTCTGCGTGCCAAGACACCATTCTATTCCTCTTGCCTCCTGCAGTGATTTGCATCGGAAGGATCTCTGGCGTGCCACACAGCAGTCATAGCGTGACAAAACTTCAAGTGCACCCAATGGCTGCAATTGTCACACTGGGCCCAGTCCACTATTTTTATATAGTTCAATCTTTGCCAGGCCGTCTGGTAAAACTTCCCCAGGCACAACATGAAATGCTTGTTCCTCATCCTCCATGTGTTTTTCCACAACATGCCGTTCAGTGCTTCCCCCACGAAGAACGGTCCCCGCTTGCTCGTTTGATGTCTGCTTTTCTCTGGAGATCCTGCTTCCCTTGTTCTCCTTCTGCTCCTTTTCTTCATGAACTTTCTTTATTTTAAGGATGATCCCTTCTTCAGTTAATACCAACACCTCCAGGACGGTAACCCATGTTTCTTGTTCTTCCTTGCAGGTGTATTGTCAGACACCGGTACCTTTGAGTTCATTAAAGTGTCCACCTGTTGTAGGATCTTCTGCTGAGCTGGTTTCTTTCTTTTCTTGTTTAGTGTTTGTCTAGTTCAAACGGTTCCTGTTTGATAACTGCAGGATAATCCGAGTAAAAACACCTGTGGCTTTAAACCGCTTTGACCAATCTGAGGGGCGTGAAGGCACTCAGGTATGTTTGGAAATCAGCATGCCCATATCGTCCACCTTGTACTCCTCCTGCGGCCTGCGTCCTCATTTCTTTCTGGCACTCTGGTAGAAGTGGCACTTGACCGGCTGGAAGATGCCAACGTCAAGGGGCTGGTGGGTATGCTGGTGTGAGTGAGGCAAGACGAAGGGTATTTTTATGTCTCTTCCCATCTCCATCAGCTCTATGCGGATATTGGAGGAATGCCCTTCTGGAGAAGAAGACTGCTGTTGGTCTCGCTTCGGAAAGGGATGAATGAAGGATCTTCGATGCAAGTACCACAAATCTCACATTTGACCACCCACTGCACTCATAGCGAACTTGAACCCATGTAGCACTTCATTCATCATCCTGTCCATCTCTTTTCCGTTCGTGCCTTGAAGCAAAATAAGGGGGATCAAGTGTCTTGCTGCCTTCCCACACGCCAATAACATTGGTTTATGGCTCCCCGCCTTTGACGTAATCTAGTTGAACTTGCTGTGGGCGGCGGCCGCCAACACCTTAGGAGGCTGATGCTCTGTGTGGAAGCCTGACTCATCCACATTGTAATATGAGGTCGGGTTTATCAGTGAGGTTGTACTTCGTGAAGATTTCGTTCAGTTCCTTGAAATACCTGTCAACAGTTGCTTCAGATGTAGCAAAACGCCCCTTTTAGACTTAGTTTGCTGAGCCTTTGCAAATCGAGCTGTGGCCACCTGTTCAGGAAGCCAAACTAGAATCAACTGCTTGCGTCCACGTAACTGTCAGTTTCTGGAGCTAGGGCCTATAATTATATCCCCGCCACATTTTAAAGTGTACGGGTATATTATGGTTTTTGGGGGTGTGTAGCCGCCCGTCTCCGCCGACACGCCGCCGCCTCCGGAAGCTTCAGGCCGTGTAGCGTAATATACTTTCGGACGCTTTATCCGATCGATCTAAAATTTGAAGTCCCATGTCCGTCCTAGTAAAATCTAGGATGAGTTTGAATGGGGGCATCGCTGCATGGTCTGCTGCCTCCTATTTTATTTAGTCGATTTACACGAAACTTGGTGGGTGGGACAAAAGTTATTCCAAAAAACATGACGTAATTTCAAGGGTAACAGAGGTCAAATCGACAAAGTTCGAAATCACAAATAAAAACGCAAATTTAGTCCGAAAAAAAATGACGGTTTATGTCAAGGTCACAGAGTTCGAATCCGACAAAGTCAGACAAATCACGATAAACGCTTTCCCCTGATTGACAAGTGAAAAATAGAAGCCAACCCCCCCCCCCCCCCCCCCCCCCCCCCCCCACCCCCCCCCCCCAACCCCCCCCCCCACACCCCCCCCCCCCTCCCCCCCCTTTCCCGGCGTATATTCCATCTTGAGACTTTTCAAACATTTTGGCCTAACCACACTACACCAATATCGAGCAAAAGCACTGCTGTGCACAAAATGTTCGATTGTTTGTGACGGTACGACGTACGAAGTATATATTGTTGTTGTTTAGTATTCTTTAGCTGGTCGGCCGAGATGGAGACTCTTTTGTAAGTAAAATTACAATCAGTCCTAACTTGTGAATCAGACTTCGCTAATATTTAGTATAGACATGGAATTTTACTTGGCAGACTTACTCGATTTTTCGCCATACTTCTGAACCAGATCAGTTTTGTGTCTTCAGTGTAGGACTTTGGGGGCAGTTTGAAAAGATTCCACAGCGTCTTGTTGGTCTTTGCCGCCGTTATTGGGATCGGTTCTGCGAACACGCGCGGGGACGAAATTCGGGACAGGAACGAGATGTGTACACTCACTATGCCGATCGTGAGTCGATCACCATGCAAAAATTTACTCCTTACCGCGGCATGCCAAAATATTTTGAACTTGCAATTCTTCCTCTCAGTGGTGTTATGTATACGTTCTTCCACATGCCACAGTTTGGAATATTAATGATATTGACAGTGCCTGGAGTCAGTCACTTTTCACGATCAGCAACTTAGGAAAAAATCGTTATCGCGAGTCAATCACTGCGGTGAGCTGTGCAATTTGCTGCTAAACAGGAACAAAAGTCTACAACGTGAAAATATGTCCGATGAAATTTGTTCTTTTTGGCATGTGAATTGAAAAGAAAAATCCGAAAAAATATTCCCTATCTGTTATTTGGTGGCTAATCGAAAAAGGTGTGTCACCAGTTACATTTTGCGTCGTAACATTCCGTAAATTTGCGTTCCGAAATGTGAAAAGTGGACAAATTTTATTGTCACGCGAAAAAAAGCTTTGATGTGTCAACCAAATCCCTTGGTAAGGTCGGTCCACCGTAGCAGCATACGAGAAGCCCAGCGGAGGATCGCTATGAGAGAAGCATTGAGACATCTACTAAAGGCCGGTTGAGAGACCCGTGACGACCTTGCTCGCAATTCAGAGATATCAACTCAAAATTTGAGGGAAAGCAATAAACCTTGCACAAGATCGTGATACGTGGCGGATGTTGATCAGTGAGCATGTCGGATAGACGAGACTCAAAACATAACTACTACTACTACTTGATCGAAGACGTTGTTGCGGCAGGTATATTTCTGATGCAGGTAAGGTTTACATTTGAACCATGGCGGCTACGCGTTTCGGGCCTAACAAATTCGTAGTTCAGGATTCGCCGGTACGTCAGCTCGTGAAGGCACAGTGACCTAATGTTATCGTTCACACTGAAGGTTATCCTAAGCCTTCGCCGTATCATTACTCCCGTTTTAGAGAGTGCGTTGACAATTTCTTTTGCACAGGTATAAAATATGGATTGAAATGTTTCACCTCTTGTGCAGACAGATTCATGAATACATAGCTAATATACTGATAACGTAGCCGAAACGGAGAAATACAAGAAATTAAAAAGGAATCCAACACAATTGAACAACCCGGGGAAAAAACTAAAGGCCCGCCAGAAAATTTAGGACATGTGATCTTACTTTCAACCCTGCGGAAAATCCTCCCGCAAATTTGTATTACAGAAGAATGCGCCCCCTGATTGATGAACATTAGACTTCCCGTCACACCAAACAGCCCAACCTCAGGTAGATGCACCGCTGATCTTGTTTTTGGCCTTCCAAAATTTTCTAGCAGGAAAAGCCCAAAACTTTTTCGACACAACATCAATCTTCTAATTCTGGGATATGTGCAAGGCTTCGATACGAACCAAGAGCACATATTAAATGTTTGCAACAGATCCTCGGGAATGACGAACTCATCTCATTTAACTATTACTGAACGATGTTTCCTACACGAGTCAAAGTAGAGTAGACGGCAAACTTAGGAATCTTTCTGCACGAACATCGCCCCCCCCCCCCCCCCCCCCCCAAAGTGGCATTTGCCAGGGAATAGTCTTTCTTTAAGTACCGGCCAAACTCTCATGACACGGAGGAATGAAATGACCATCCCTGCAGTTATCCAACCATCTCAGTAGTTGAACAGAAACATGACGTACAGTGCAAAGTAATAACCACCGAAAAAAACAACTTTCTCACCCGTGGGACCAACAATACGCTGATTATACTATCTTGGGCTCAACTGGAGAACATATACAACAAGACATCGAAGAACGGGTGACTGGAAAACTGACAAAAAATCTGAAAGATAAACAAGCTCGAAACTGAGAATGTCAATCACAGAAATGGCAATGGGAAGTTGGAAGGAAATGTAAATATGTAGAAGGTTCGCTGGGAACCGAAGAAGACATTAACAGGAAAAAGTGGTAGAAACCAAAAAAAACGATTTCAACGCTCTGTCAACAATTTTCAAGAGCAGACGAGTATGTACAAATCAAACTCCGATCTTCGCGCCCTAATAAAGAGTATTTTTCTGAAGAATTGCGAAATGTGGTACAACGGAAGTACAAAGAAGGATCCTTATCACAAAATTGACAATTTCCAAAGAAAGAAACTAACCCCCGCCAATGTTTTCAACATCAGATGGACCAATAACAATTGGTACAAACGAGACGGAACTCTATGATGTGACAACCAAATCCTTGGTTATCCGTAGTAGCACATGAGGTTGAGATTTTGCAGTCACGTTGAGAGTATCAAGATGGAGCTCCAGCGAAAGATCGCTTTGAGAGAACCATTGAGACATACTACTAAGCCGTTGGATAGACCCGTGACTACTCTGCTCGGAGAAATCAAATCGAATTAAGGGAAATCAACATTAACAGTTTTGCGGAAGCAAGCAACTGCGCAAGATCGTGATACGATGGCGGAGGTTGATCACCGGCATGTCTGATAGACGAGACTCCAACCTACTACTACTTACTACACGTGTGCCGACTGGAAAAAAATAGTACATGAACCGATCTGAGAAGCTCGATACGCGATGTAAGAAAGAATGACCATTGGCTTCGTACAGAGTTTATCTCTAATGGTTACATTTTGACCATGACACGCCTACGCGTTCGCCTATAGTGATGAACCCCCAGACGCGCTGTTCGCGGTCATGATATCGTCGAGTCGTGATACCGTAGATACCACAATTTGGATTGTAAAGCTAGCCATTCAACTAGCTCACAGCGCAGCGCACGCGCAGGCGCAGACCGTCCGCAATCAAAAAGTCGCCCATCCACTCATCCGCGCACTCTGCAGCCAATCCGTAGAGAGTCCATAATCGCGGAAAACTAGTTCATGGAGAATGACATTTCCCCCAATTACCAGTCCCTGTTTCTCGTATACGCCAGAGCGGATCGATAGTTTGATCTCGTCTCGCATTTTTCCTGTGATTACATATTCAGCCTCTCTCAATTAGATGGCGAAATAAGAACCACGTACCCAAGTGCGCATATTAAACGTTACAACTGTATGGATTTTCTTATTTATTATATACTTGCCGAGCAAGAGAAGGAAAGCATATTCAGACTCAGCAAGGGTGCAGACCGGATACCAGCTGCACGAGGTTCACGGAACAAGACGATGCCCGGTAGCTTAATGTCGGGGTGGGGGTTATCACACCACACTGCCCAAATTGGCCTATCCCCGTTGTCCTGCACCGAACCCTTGTGCTGCGACCAGCAGAATACAACAGGTGCAATTTTTAAGTCTTCGGTATGACCCGACGTGGATTCGAAAGCCCGGTTCCCCAGGGTGGAGAGCCGCCGCTCCACCACCGGAAGGTATAGTGACATATACTATATGTTCTATACGTAGGCATATAGTGCAGCTTCAATTCCCGCGAATAGATCCGTTCACCTCAGTAACCAGGACGAGTGCAACCAGGGGGTCATATGGTATACAGCACCCCCAACTCCCCCCTCCATGAACAATCCTAATTAGGAAACAGTAGGCCCTCGTCGGGAAGCAGAGTAAGGGATCGTCAGGAGCCAAAAACGAAGAGAGAAAGAAGGAAGGAAATGTGGCAATGTAGATTGTGTGTCGAGATAGAGCGGGAAGGGCTAGAGCCAACCATCACATAAAGGGGCAAGTGCCTTCCCATGGTGCGCACTGGGCGAGGTGCACTTGCTGCGGGTCACCGTCTGGAAACTTTGGTCTTCCACCGTTGGGAGAAATATGGCGCTGTACCTGCCAGTGAAATAACTACGCTGCCAAGATGGTTACGAATTGACCATGCGGCGCCTCCATGAGCCAACCGCAGGGTCGTTGCGCAGTCCGCAGAAATCGCTTCACTGATTCGACGCTTCCCCGCCCCGCAGCAACTGCGGATGCGCTGCGCCGGCGAACCCGGGATGGCACCTTTGTATATTCCTATATTCTCGATTTCTGCGGACCTGCGCAGTGCTTGCGCGCGGACTAATGGATGCTAGCTTAAGCAATCATAATATTCCAGGATGCCTCCAAGAGAAACATTCATGAATTCGCCGTTCATCATAAGCTTTTGCAGTCGAATCATTCCTGTTATATGTGGAGTTGGAGTTGTTTTTTGTTTTGTCCTTTTGCACCGGTGGCGAACAGGTAGGCCTCCGACTTGATGGAGTTGTTTTCCTACTGTGCCGCCCACTGGTCGTAAATGAAATGTACTTTATCTGCGAGAAAGTTGATTACGCGTAAGCCCAAGAAAGAATCTCCTAGGCGATTTTGATACCGAAGCTGTTCTGAGTCAGTTGCCGTCGTGACACGACTAGCCAGTGGGCGCTCTAAAAAATCGATTTGCGCAAATAGTACACGTAGTATTCAACGTTGCAACAGCTACTGACGCTTCGATACCAGTATGGGGCGCAGTGGTTCGTCCCTGATTGCAACCATCAGTCAGGAAAATAAGATGCATTTTTTTTGATAAAATTCCGAGGGTGAGAAGAAGAGAGAAAAAGGAAATAATATAAATCAGTCTGATACGTAGTGAACTCTTCATGTGTACTTAAAATTCGGTGATTTGTTGAGCCATCGAATAGCATACTGAGGGGTATAGGGCTAAAGTATAAGTTAAGGGACCTTACACTCAGGAACACCTCACTGCACGGTCAGTGTTCTTTTCGCCCCTTACGTTGGGCTATAAAGTGTCGAGACGACGCCAGCCTCAGGAAAGTGTAGGCGGGGCGGGGCAGCAAAAGGTAAGGCTGGGAGTGGGGATTTGAACCTCGCCCTTCGCTCTACGAAAAAATATCCGTTGCTCGAAAACTTTTGTTCTTAGACTATTCAGAGTTTCTTGCATTTTGTGTCTCTGAGGAGTGTGTGAGGGGGGAGGGGGGGGGGGGGGCTTCACCATACCCCCACGGTGCCACTATGATCAAGGTGGGGGCCCAGACATTACACATCTAAATTCGAGTTGCCATGAAACATTAATGCTGGGGACGGATTTCCACACCCGGAATTTGATGGGTCATTTTCACCGAAAAGGAAAGAAAAAAGGACCAACCAGACAAATCATTATTCTCCGAGCCTCCCTTCATCACAGATGGAATGCTTTAAGTTATGGCCAGTTATCCTTCCTTCATGAATGGGATGTCACGAAGGGTTATCTATCTTGACCATTATTGCAATGCCAATTGTTGTTTGCTTGTTACTTGCATTTCCTGCAACAAACAATCCATTTGCATGTCATTGTTAGCAAAGTCTAAGTGGGTTATAGTCATTTGCAACAGGATAGGGCTCCCCAGTCCCTACGTCACATTTTTTTTTCAATAGCATCCAACATTCATCAGTTCATCTCACACATTCACAATCTGGAGAAGTGATACCATTATCTTCGTCAAAGTAAACCTGGAAAGAGAGATGTACCAGTAGATAATCACTGGAGTGCTGATAGATGTTTGTTAGAAAGTTTGAGGATTTTTTTTTTTTAATATCTCAAATGTTTTTTTTTTCGCTCTCTGTTAAATTGTGAATTCTGAAAGAACTCAATATCCAGGATGATAACTTCACTGTGTCAGTATTCTTTTTTTCCAAATGGTATTAGAGTGGCCTGACTTAGAGTAGAGAAAGTTTACTTTGCATTTCCCAGCCTTTAGCCCTGCACTCCTCAATTAGCCTTGATAATGAGTGCTCTCTAGATGTTATATATAGCCATAAGAGGTCCTAGCAGTGGAGTCTCCATAATAGCACATCATGTCACGCTCACTGGTGACAGAGTCATAAAAACGGGCATCTTCTGTCCAGAGATGAGTGTTCTGTAGATGAGTGCTTAGAATTTAGTACTCCAGAGAGATCATAGTGGAGGTTTCCCCATGGTCAAATCATGTACTACTGACCAGGGAAGTGGCCACAGCTGCTAAAATCTAGGAGGAAATGCCCCTCTGTGTGAATTTTTTTGTGAGGTATGTAATTGAAAATGAGAAGAAGCTCGAGGGAGTTCTGTTCATACGTCACAACAAACAGTCTGTAGTCTGAGAGGGAATGCTCCCTCTATGTTAATTCTTTTGGTTGAGGGAATTGTCTTGGCGGACAAAAATCACTATGCCCCACCCCCCCCATTGCTGGTAACTTTCCTATACCCCCCCCCCCCCCCCCCCCCCCCCCCCCCCCCCCCCCCCCCCCAATGCTAGTAACTCTGCCTGGTTAATGAGGAGCCTGAGAGACAGTTAAACCCCATCATTAGAATGGGGAGGAATGCGGAATGGTAGGAGTGGGAAGCGTCATCATCTTTGCCCAAGAATTTCCCAATCCCCACCACCGCCCATGTAGGACATCAGTTATCAGGTTATTTAGGTGGTAGGGCAAACTCTTCTTTTCGCCGCCCGGGGACGGTCCACCCGCTGACCCTTTTGGGTTGCCTTTAGTGATGCTCTGTGCGTTTCAGGCCCTCTTTGCCTTTAACATTTGCATCATTCGCAAGCTCGCGAGGTCGGTTGCCGAGGGTTCTTCTGAGACCCTGGAAGGTCCTGTGTTTACCCGGGTTTCGCCTTGATATGGTGGTTCTTGTTTCTTGGGCATGAGGATGCAGTGGGTCGGTGCGCTCTGCAGGCCTGCCGTAAGATATTGCAGAGGCCCGAACCGGGGGTGCGCCTGGGGAGGCTGCTTTTTCATCTGGCGTAAATGCCCGAGCACCCTCCTCTGATAGTTCGCGACTAGGTGTCACCTAGGTCGGTGTTCGGGGTGCCCACTCGAGGTCCGTGCTCTCCGAATTAGTTCTTGTTGGTGTCTTGTCGATGGCCGTGGGTGCCACTTGCCCTCCTTTGTCTCCCTTTATTCTTACTACATTATCATGGTGATTTCAGTTTCCATAAGGACACCCTACTGCAGCCCCTCCCACGTGACATCTGGTTCCTCTTTTTTCTTTTATCTTTCGCAATATACGCGGTCCCTCCCACCGCAATCTAACCATGTCCACCAACTCCTCATTGCTCCAGGCATCCTCATCTAATTTTTTAACTGAAACACAGATTAAATCACCACTTGATTCAACACAATTCCAGTGTCCCAACTACTTATTCTTCATGATGGTTTCATTTAAGGTGGAGGGTGCGCCTTTTTCCACTCCAGCATCCCTGTCAGCCGACTTTCTGAATTTGATCTCCGTTGTGATGACTTTCAATTCTCGGTCAAAGTCTCTTCCTCGTTTGACTAAGGTGTTCAGTTGTGTTTACCGTTCGCCCAACTGTAATAATCACGAGGCTATATTCTCGCATCTCACATCTGCGTGAGTACTAATGGCAACGATATAACGACTGTGAAATTGTATACTGGGTGATTTCAAAGTGCATAAACGTAGATAGTAGAATGGCTCATACCACTCGACCGCTATGATAGAGCGGTGTCGCAAGCTGAAGTACGTTTGTATTAACAAGGGGCTCACCCAGGCTCTCAAATTCTCCCACCCGTATCCCAGATGGGGCCTCGGACTCTGCTAACTGGTTGGATCTCTTTCTCATTACTCAGCCCCTTATTTACAGTCCAGCAACAGTCTCTGCCCCTATTGGCTCATCTGACAATTGCCTCATGTTACCTGTCTCATCAATCTAACTCCCATATGCAAGCTCCCAACCAAAGGCAGAAAACTCTGGATACGACTCCAGCTGAATGGTTTGGTCTTCGGGGGATTTTTTTCGTCTTCCTTGGGCTGTGAAACTACCTGCTTCAGATGATCCCTATACTTCTGCTTCTGATATTTCGAAAATTCTTTTAGGAATGAAAACTTTTATTCCGTACACTTTAAGATCAGGCTCCTCTTAATCACCCTTCAGGGTTCAACCATCAATGTACTTCTGCCGTCCAGGAGAAGAACCGACTTTATTCGAGCTTGGCTATCTTTCTCCTTACCTGATCCGTCAAGCCTATGTTACTGCTGTAATGTGTGCCTTGAGCGCGATTGAGGCAAAAAATTCTTTCATTTCAAGTATGGCTAATATAGAACTTTGCATCCTTCCCTTCGGGTTAGTCGCTTTCATTTTGGTTCGCTGCCAAATAGGTCCCAGAATTCTTTACTTCAAATTCCCTCCGTGCTCAAACCTGAAGGCTCGTTGTGTGATGCCCACCTCTAAGCTAATACTTTGCCGAGCTATTCTCTTCTAATTACACTATGAACACAGATGCTAATCCTCCTCCCATATTTTGCAAGGCTTAGTGAAAAAGATCTGGATGCTTGTTTTCACGACTGCATGGTCCGCCAAAACACTCAATCGTTTAGGACATAATAAAAAGCATCTGGGTCCTGCGGGCATCCTCCTCTAGTCCTCCTGAAAGTGTGCCCCGAACTTGCGCCTATCCTTAGCAAAGCTTACGCCTTGTTCTCTATGATGCTACCCTTCGTGTGGAAAAAACATGCTATGTCTGCCCAGGACTAAAAAGGGTGACAAATAAACCCTCCAATGTAACAGGCCGATTGCCATCAATCGGTCATCTCCAAATTATGGAAACTATAGGAAACAAGAATGTTTTGAAACGGTTTGAGTTGCACTCTCTCATCAGTGAACACCAGTATGGTTTCCGGAATGGCCGATCTATGGGGGACCTACTATCTTTTGTCACAATCAGTGGGCCACGCCATGAGTTTTTGGTGAAAGTAGAGGGCGATTGCTTGATATTTAAGGTATTTGACCGTGTTTGGCCGCCGGACTCCCTTGCCAAAATTAACTTCATGTGGTTTTCAGCCCCCTTTCGAACCTCTTGGACATGCCAGTTTTGTTACGGTTCGCTCTATCTTGTTAGGGTTGATGGTTGACTCTCTCCGAGACCTTCCTTATCCTGCTGGTGTTCTCAACGGTTGTTTTCTCTCCTACACTCTTCTCATTTTTATCAATGATCTTCTAGCTCTACCTCGCTATGTAATTCACTGATTTGCTAGATTCTACCCTTCACCACTCTCTGTGCTTTCCTCGCCCCCGAACCGGAACGATTTTGTCTACAACCGTTTCACTAGTTGCAATCACTGAACAATGATCTTCATTCTATTATGAACTGGGCAACTTCTATCGGTTACCTTCACCCAATCTAAAACTCAGGAACTTGCTGATTTCTGGTCGGCGTGTTTCTGATGCACCAGCTATTTTCATGGCTGACCAATCCTCCCTCAGTCACTTCTCTTAATATCCTTGGTATGAAATCAGCAACAACCTTTCCTGGAACTCCCATATCAATTCTATCGCTACTAATTCTTCGAAAAAGTTGGGCTTCTTAGTCCGCACAAGGAAATACTTCACCCCCACAGCTACTTCTGCTTTACAAGCCCAAATTCGCTCCTATGGAATCTGGTTGCCATATTTGGGGTGGGGCTTCGCCATCCTCTCTCCATTTCCTTGATTCGTTCCAGGCAAGGCCCTTTCGTCTCATCAACGATGATCATCTTACCTCCTCACTTCCATCTCTTCCCATGCAGATCTTTATCATCTCTCGCCTCCTTTACTGTGTACTTTTTTTTTTTTTTTATTGTCATGTTTTATGAGCTTGGGTGCTGTTCCTCCTTTAACCGAGGTTACTCGCCATACTCGCGCTTCTTCTTCCAGCGCAACCTGTTCGTTGCATCTTCCACGGTCATCGCACCGAAACCGATGCTCGCTCCTTTTTTTCCTCGCACCTCGCGTGCCTGTAATAGGCTTCCTCGTGATGTATTTTCTCTTGATTTTGACCTCCATCGGTTCAAGAGTAGAATCAACAAGCTGGATCTCTCCTCTTTCTTTTAGTTTTTTGTGCTTGGGGGGTTCCTTTTTTTAGGGGCAATCGGTTTCGCTCTTCCTCATTCCTCTTTGTTTAAAAAAAAAAAGAACAAAAACTTCATGTGTCATGGAAGATGGCCCATACAACGCAACATGTTCTTACTTCCACTTGTGCACGCTCTACTCTACTACTCGCAAGTGAGTCATGTATCAAACCCCCCTCGTGCCTTCAACCACACAGTTGACCCATGTCTCAACCACTGGTTGGTTCAGTGGCATTACCAAGTGGGGGGGTCCCCCAAAAAGTTGAGCTATTGAATAGTTCTCTTTTTCTTTCATTGGTAAAATTGCCTATCAAGAGGATCAAACCTATCCCAGGCCCAGCAAGGATGCAGACCTGGATACTGCACCTATTGTCGCTCGATCCCTCACCAGGTACAACGAATAGCAATGCCTCTTTGGGCGTTCTCTTTTATGTGAAGGTGGGGGTCCATCACACACAGGTAGCACTTGTAAATTGCCTATCCCTACCGAGCTCGTTCGAATAAGAGGGGAATGAGCAATGAGTCCAAGAAAAGAGTGTCAAATAGGGTGGGTGTCAGTGGGCTACTCGCCTAGGTGGTGAGGTTGCATTTTGACATGTTTCCCTGAATTAATCACTTACATGTCTAAATGACGAGACAACCTCACTATTACTTACTTGGCCACGACCATCAGTCCAGTAACCTACCTTGTCACTTGACGTCCGTGCGTTATATTGCTTTATAAATTACCGATTATAAACTCGTCACTATACTGACTGCAATCATACTGACATTCTGAGAGACATTTTTGCAGGTTATGTAGAATCACTGAAAACATATTTCCACCATTCATTGATCAGTATAGGGTCTCGGACCTCCGGAAGTAGTATTCAATTTTTGGTGCAGTATTAAACCCTAAAAAAACTATAGGGAATATTTACTGAATAAGTTATTAATTATCAGTTATGTGAACTTTGAATGGTGAGAACCCCTCACTTATTTCTTCCAACACCATCATTTTGTGTTGTCTGACCTAACCAGGCAATACTTTTGACCACAATAATGACATATATTTTAATTTGGAGCCAACTACTATTCTAAATGTTGACAGACAACTTCAATTAATCAAGAAATGTCATTCGGAATATTTTCCTTACAATCTTTCTGAGGCAGATGCCATTGTCGGGACGTTGATTATGCTCACTCGAACTAGTTCGGGTGTGTAGTAAATCCAACCTCCTTGAAAAACAACCATCATATTAATCATGTGTCATTAATACCATAAAAATATAAGGAACTGTTTTTCAATGCCAATTATTATTAATTTTTTTATCTTAGATTATTATTATTAGTCTTATTATTATTATATTATTATTATTATTATTATTGTATTATTTACGATTCCCTCAACACACTCTCTGCTTGGTATCTTTGGTCTTCCTTGACCTCGGAATCCTACCGATTTTGGGAGGTCTAGTGTTTCGTCGGAGTATGTGAGCGTTGCCCAGGAGTGCGGCTTTGAGAAGTTTTCGTACTTCGTGATTACAAGGTATGCTCAATATGTGTTGGATGAAGTCCCTGCGTGTGGTAGCTCCTAGTGCGCCGGTCACTACGGGTACCACTCTGGCTTTCACGTTCCCCCACATCCTCTGTATTTCGAATTTTAGATTCTGGTACTTGTCGATCTTTTCTCGTTCCTTCGCGTACTATGTAGGTATCGTACGGGACGGCTACATCTACAATTGTCGCAGATTTAGTCTCCTTGTCGACGATTACCAGGTCAGGTCTTCTGGCTGTTATGACCCTGCATTCGGATTTCCGAAATCCTCAGAGGATTTTGACCCTCTCTTTCTCTTCCACTGGCTTTGATTCGTTAAGGCCACGGTACTTGCGGGTGTGGGTATGGTCGTAGTGCTTTGCAGATTTTCTGGTGCAATGCAGCTGCTACGGCATTAATGGCCTTTTCAGGTCAATAGAATCAATCGGAACTAACACTTTAATCTGACATGCCGTTGTTAGGTGGCTGACAGTCTCATTTGGCCTCATTGCACATTCTGCACTTTGAATCATTGGAGGTACGGAGTATTCTGGCTCGTGGTGCTTGGTGTTGAGGGTTGGTCCTGCCGCAGCTGTTATCGTGCTTCGGTCTCATGCTTCCTCCCTGGCATGTGGTCCATCTGTGAGCGGATTCTGATTCGTTACGTTACCTCTCTCGGGTATTGACAATGCATTGGTTTCTGCACCCACTCACCCCGGTATTCTTGCTACCAGTTAAATTGGTAGTTTTTCCCTGGGTCGTTGGTGGTGTATTCTTGTCCTCCCATCTGGTGGCCACCCACGGCTACAGGGTGTCACTATCCTCTTGTTAACACGTACTCTGTGCAGTGCTGCAACACTCAATGTCCACTGATCTTCGGACCATCTCTTAGATCCCTTCCTCCGCAGTTCCTGGGGAAATACAGTCTGTGTACATCTGCTCGGGGATGGAGACCTCCGTACATGGTGAGCAGTTTTCTTGTCTTCCTGTCCATCTCTGACATTTCGTTTTCGTGTCCCAGTTATGACCGCAGCGGTGTATGTTTATACTTGGTCTGTCGTGGTGTTGATGGTTGTATACTTGTTTCTGGCCACTCATTTTTTCAATTTCACACTTGCCGTACTCGTTTTCCGTATGTGTTCGCCGCCCCAGCCTTCTCTTCCTCTTGCATATTCTCCATGTTCTGGAGAACTCCGAGGTACTTGTACCCTTCGTTTCACTTGGCAACTTTTTCTGATCTTTCCGACATTTAGTTCGAGACCGTCGGTTCCTCTTGATCTTTCCCCTGTGGATGATTTGTCTTGCTCATATGATTGTTAATTATTATTATTATTATTATTATTATTATTATTATATTATTATTATTATTATATTATTATTATTATTATTATTATTATTATTATTATCAATAATAATAATAACTCGAGGTTCAATGCGCTGAACAATGATACATCAGGCATAGGCTTGCTTGCAACAAAAGCTTTTCAACGACGTTCTTTGGAGATGTTACAGATTAGGATCCCGAAGAATCGACGGCAGCATGTTCCGTAGTAACGGTGCAGCATGACAGAAAGTTTGGTTGCCGATGCGTTTGTCGGAGTGCATGACGCGGTTGGTAGATACTGTGTGCTCCTGTAGAAATATCGGCGATGATTCGTGAAGGCTTTCGTAGACATAATTACGTAGTCTGAATTTAATCCTGACGTCACAAGGGAGCCAGTGTGGTGTTGCAAGGACCAGTGAGATCAGTGGCATCTCAGAAGGGGTTGTGGGAGGGGCAGGCGCCCCCTCTCCACAGCCCAGGGTCCAAATGGAAGTGCGCAGGATTTTTCTCCTATTGAAAAGAAAAATCAAAAATCAAGTGAAAGACCAATCAGGACAAATGTGAAAGGAAGTGAATTAAAAATGGTATAAAAAAGCCGCCACAGGGGGTGAGTGAGCTATAACTTACTTAATTATGTAACTCAGGTGATGGTTCAGCCTCTGGGCGCAAATCTATCTCTCTCTCTCTGATCCCACCTACAAACTACCCTTGTGACGCCATTGAGTGAGATATGGGTTTGCGTGGCTGACTCGGAATCAGGCTGGCTGCGTTGTCGACAACCTGCAATTTTTTCAGATTCGATGTGCGGGAGCACCATAGAGCAAGCTACAGCAATAGCCAGAAAGTGCATACTCGATAACGGGAAGCTCTGGGGGTTGCACTTTTGCAGGCGCTGTGGTGAGGAACCTCCGAATCTTGCCAGATTTGTTGAAAGTCGCATGATCTGACAACATTGGCTATTCGAAACTCAGTTTTTCAGCCATAGATAGATGTTCGCAAGAACGACTCCGAGAACTCGAACACGCGTGACGATCGTTTGACCTGTAGGGCCTACACGACAGTGAGTTATACGCGGCTGTGGCGGAGCAGATTTGTCTCCGTTCAACTTCAGTTTGCTGATATCCAGCGACCGATGTGATACACATTTGTGCACTTGTCACCGTTCGTTTCTCGGCTCATAGAAAAAAAACCCCTGATGAACTCTGTGAAAAAAAAGAAGAACAGCAAAGCACTAACCACCGTGATAGCTTAAATGACTCATAATTTATTGAGCTGTGAAATAAGTGGCTGACTTCAGGCATTCCACTCTCAGTATGATACCATGGTAACGATACCAACTGTGGCATCTTGAAGAATCTGTTCCAATAAATGTTGCTGTAATTCTGTGTATTTTTGAATGGTTCTTAATAACCATAAGTTTAATAACCATAAAGGCTTAGTGATATACTTATCACGCAGATACAAGAACAAATGGGTTAATGAACACGAGTTCTAGTAATCCACAATGGTTGTCAACCTTTGACCTTTTTGACTTTGATGGTATTATCTATCTGCGTTTCTAGTGTTTATAGTGTAGGCCCATATTAGTTTTCTCTTATTAATTGAACTAATTAATGTATTCTTGTTTGAACGTGCGACCGTGGTTGGAATGAAAAGTTAGTTAAACTGATACTACTTTTGAGCATTTTTTTTATCTTTCTCTCTCCTCTGCTGTTAGTTTGTTCGGTGTTCTGTTATCTGTTCGCGTGCAGGTAGCTCTGGCTTCTTTGATAGCATTGTCAACACTATTGAGTTTTTTCTATTCCGTTAGTGAGTTAGTCTGTTTGCTGTCTGTAGTTTATTTTCTAATCCTGCTGTCGTGTTGATAGGGTAGGCTATCTTAAGTTTTTCTCTTATCATTTGCCTATTAATTATTCTTGTTTGAAAGTGCGACCGATGTCGAAATAAAAAAGTTAGTCAACTGATACTTTGTGATTATTGTATTGTTGGGTTTTTCTCTGTCTCTCTGCTGTTGCTTGTTTCGTGTTTCTGTTTTCTCACCATGGAGGGAAGTGGGGGTTGCTCTGCGTGATCCGCGAAATGCGGGCGATTAATTAATGATTGATTTTCAATTATCCCGATTTTCTTGGGTATGATGGTAGTAGTGGTAGGCAAGGTTCGGCCATTTTTATTGTCCACCCAAGATTTCCCTTTCGCGCATGTTTTTTTTTTCCTACCAGAAAGCACTAATTTTTTTAGAATTTAGTTCGAGTAGAGTGATCCCAGGTTCGTGATAATGCTAGAAGTTTTGGTTGTTCAAGTGATCACGATATATAGATTTCGATGTGTCTTGTTTTTGTCAATATTCCATAGACGTTGAGCTTCTCGTGGGCCGATCTGATAGCATTGCTGGGTTTTTGAGTAATGTAGATCGGTCTAATTTCTTAGGAAATTTGAATGCTGTTGACTCCTGGATGGTTTTCATTGGCAAGTTAACGATTAATGAAGTTTACGTTCCTTGGCGTCGCGCTAAGAACAACGACCTTATTGGATAAAAAGGGAGGTGTTTCTGTCTGGGCCGTAAAAAAGTGAGACACATCTTTGGCGACTTTATCGTTCTACTGGTTCTTTGTCTGATTAGAGCGTTCCATTCCAGAGTTCCAGCAGAGCTATTCCAAACGTTTATTCAGGTGCTAATCTCGATTTCGAGAGTCAGATTGCCTCTAATATCAAGGATAATCCTCGTGCGTTTTTCTCTTATGTTAGGGGGAACAGAAAAGTGGAGGACAGCATTGGCCCTGTTAGTGTCCGATTCAGGTAGACACCATCGATAGTCAGGAATGGCTAGCTTTCCTCATAACATATTTTCGTCGTTCACTTCCGTAAAACTAAACTTGGATATTTAATGTGACCTTGTGTTAGGTGTGCATCATACTACTATTGTCAATACAGTTGTGTTTCGCCAGATTGTGATTGAGAGAACTGCAGAAGCTCAAATGTGGTAAGGCTCCTGGTCCCGATGGAGTTTACCTACCCCCTTCTCCGTTTTTGAAAATCGTTTGCCGACCAGTTGTCTGTTTTCATTAGCAAATATTTTCAATAAAACCTTGCAAGAAGGTGTTTGTTTCCGGATGATTGGAGGAGAGAACAATTTTCCTCCATTTTCAATAAAGGCAACTGGGCCTCTTCTCGTAATTACAGGCCAGTGAGCCTTACGTGTGGTTGTCTGCATTGTGTTAGAATCCATCATTTCGGGACCATATTGTCGATTTTTTTTTTCGATGAGTATATTCTAAGTTCGGAGTTCTCAGCATGGTTTCAGGAAAATCGTCTTTTTGACTCTCTTAGAATTTATGGAAGATGTTACTAGTGCATTGACCACGGCATGGCTGTTGAAATAATTTTCCTAGACTCTCACTCTCCACAAACTTGTTGATAATGGTTTTCCTCATTAGCGTCTCTGCTGAAATGAGAAGTTTGGCATAAGGATAATGTCCTTGAGTGGATTCGTCATGGCTTCTCAATGGGAACACGAGTTGTCATCTATGGGCTTTCGTCTCCTTGGCAAAAGTCACTAGTGGTTCCACAGGATCGTTCTTGGGCCTTTACTTCTTATGGCGTCTATTGACGATCTGGAAGATCCGGTGCCGGGTTAAAAAGTTTGCAGAACGAGACCTGAGTTGTATCGGGAGTTTGCTTCAAACGAAAATGTTGCAATTGTACAAAGGGATCTTTATATAATCTCCACCAAAAAATGGTCTTTCGATCGGCAAATGTTTTCAATGCCGACAGTCAAAGTTATGCATGTTGTTTTCCATATCGCAAAACGCAACGCTTCTTTCAAGTTACATGGGAAGAATTTATCAGGTGAATTCAGAAAAGGATCTCGGTGTCATTTTTTTATTCTCTTTGAAACCTTCTAAGCAGTGTGCTGCAGCTGCGAGGAACGGTAAACTGGAGTCTTGGCTTGATTAGACGTCACTTCAGTTTCCTTGATGAAGATATTGTTGTCAGGTTGTTTAAGCAGCTGGTGAGACCTCACCCTGGAAGTATTTCTGTCCACAGTCATGGAATCCATATGTCTCGAAGACAAGCAGTAAATGGAAACTTCAGCGGAGGGCCCACTAGATTACTTCCATCTGTTAGAGATTTTACCTTACGAAGAGAATTAAGGCGTCTCGTCCTAACTTCGATGGGAACTGCGACGAATTCGTGTATTTTTCAGTTTTCAAAATTGTTCATGGTTTCGAGGGCCTTTCTCCACATTTTTTGATTTTTTCCAAATTTCCCTTAATGGGGTCATTGCTTCAAGCTTTCGTGGTACGTGTAATTCGGAATATTTTCCTCCCCGAGAGTCATTCAATGTGGAATAGCCTTCCTGTATATGTTGTTCTGTCTGTGTCTGAGAGTGTGAATGCTTTCAGAACGTCCTGATTTGTTTTTTGTCTCGCTTGAATGAATGAAATTCAGGATGAGACTTAGTGGTCATTATTAATTAGTTGGGTTACACTACTTCTTTTAATTATTTATTTTTTAGATGCTCGTTAGCAATATTACGGCAAAAAAAGGGGAAAAAAAAACAAAACCGTTGTGCTACATTGCTGTAGTTTGTTGGCATGTTAGGCCGGGATGACAAGTAGAGTTACTGATTAATTTTCATCCTGAAATAATGCTAATGACGTGGTCCTAATTTGCATATTTTATGCGACTTTTTCAATTTTTTGGATTTACACAAAACTGGTGGATGTGGTCTACATGGTTCCCGAGAAATTCAAAAGTGGAAGTCCGGGTCATTGGAGCACCTTTAATGTGGTCAATTTGCATATTTTAGCGATTTTTGAAATTCGTTGGATTTCTACAAACCTTGGTAGATGTTATCCACTTTGCTCCTGATCCATTTTTTTGAAGGTACAGCTGGAGACAGTAGAGGTCATTGTATTGCCTAATTTGCATGATATATTCCAATTCCAACTTGTAAACTTTTCGCCAAACTCAGTAGGTATGGTCCCGTTTAACATTTTCTTCTGATCTGATTTGTGTTTGAGTTCAGGAATTTGATTGAATTCCATCAATATCATAGCTCTGTTAGAATGAAGCACTGAGGAACGAGTGCTCCTGTGACACTTTTACTTCTTTTGCGTAATTCATTCATTCCAATTTCCTGTTAGAATAACGCCTGAATTGAGTGAAATTAGTAGGCTCCCGTGACAATTTGTGGCTGTTATAAGCGCCCACAAGCAAACCCTCTATTACCCCACCATTTGATTAGGTTGATTAACCCTTCAAAATTCCTGTCCTTTTCTTTCTTCTTCTCTTCTGGACTGGGGACAAATGTGGAAGTTTCCCAAAGATATATTTGGAAACCTCCTGACTGCTGCTTGGGGATATTTTTTAAGTTTGGTGTGTGGGGGCAGGCGGGGCGGGTATTTTGCCGCCTGGCAGGGGGGTGGCATGTCCTGGCTGCTTGGAAAACAGAAGGCAATGAATAAATGAAGGAAAATTTTATTTTAAAAGGCAAAGAAGCCCTGGCTGCTAAGGGGGTTTAGAACATTTCAGTTGAATTTGGGTCAAAGAAGTGAGTTGACTGAGCGATAAAACTCATTCAATTTGGGTATTTAGGGAGTGGGGGGGGGGGGAGGCATGACGACGAAAACAAACCAATAAGTGACTTTTTCTATAAGAGTCAACTTATTGGTCAGTTATTCTTTAGGAATTTCTCATAGAATTTTTTCATGTGTTATAGCGAAAATAGTTATGTTCGTTTGAACATGACTATGGGATCTGCATGAACTATTTGGTTGTGCAGCAGTGTGATGTAGTGAATAATAGAAACCACCGTTCGCGCAACCAGGCGAGATACTTTTTGGCGTCGCCTTTTGCGAATTCTTTGAGCATCTGGGTTGTTTCTTCTCTTTTGGGATGTTGTGCTTCGGGGTCTCCCTCTCATGAAGATTTTTGTCCCTCCTGACCCCTTTTCACCGAACTAAACAAACTAAAACTAAACTTGACCTCTTCTGACCTCATAACTTTTGATCCTGGCAACAAAATCAATAGGAATTGTGTGTTTCTCTCATGGGAACCCACATACCGAGTAAATGAGCTTAATCCATCCAGGTGGGTTCCAGTTATTGTGTCCACAAGCTAAAATTGGCCAAAATATTGGTTTTCACAATTTCTCACTTTTGCGAAAATGACCCCCCTCTCTAACAAAAACCAAAACCATTAGGGTTTCTGTACTTCCCATGAGGAGCAGTATGATGCAAAATTTCAGCCTTATTTGGAGACGACTGCTCTGAACCTATCCTGGAAATCACAGGTTTCCCCAGACTTTGACCTCTGCTGATCTTTGAACTGAACCCTAACAATGAAGATCATGAAAAGACCATTGTGACACAACCATACAATACAGTATTGACCTTGATGCAGAACAAATCGAGTTATCGTGTCCACAAGCCCGCTTCACACACACACACACACACACACAGCGCACAAACAAACACACAACAACACCACACACACACTGTCACGAACTGCCATGATTCCTGGACTGTCCCTTGAAAGAATGTGCGGGAAAGGAAAATATCTTTACTCGTTGTTGATCGACTCATGATCACTCCATTATACTCCAATTTATAATCAATCTAATCAATGAAAATAAATGTAATTCGATCTACTGCTCCCCTTGTCGCCCAATCATAGGGAGGATTCGACAGACAGCCAACTCCGATCCTTCGAGTCAGTAACCATCAACGAGAACGACCAAGACCGCCTGGACTCGAGAACACCGGCGGCGGCGCCCTGTTGGGAGAGCGCTGGCCCTGCGACTCCACCTCTACACCTAGTGGACTCGGTGGCGTTCACTGGCTTCATCATGACGGTAATCATCCTGAACACGACTATCATGTGCGCTCTGACCTATGAACGCGTTACTGTAGAGTAGGTGAGTCTATTTGAATGGCGAATAAACGCCCAGGCGGGACGAGGTCCGCATTTTACGACCTGTAAAGCTGAGAATATTCAATAATTCTCACGTCGCGTAAAAAAAATGGATTCGGATATGCATAGCTCAATCATTGGTGGCGTCTATAGAATCTCCTCGCAGAGAGTGTGGAGAGTGGGCCCACAATAAGTTTCTTTTCCACCGAATTCGAAGAAATGAACTTTAAAAAATTCGACATATGGTAATTTGGGACCATTCCCTCGAAGAACCGGCGGATCCAGGTGTCAGCGATGCGACGAGGGAGGGGGTAAGGCGAGGGACAAGCTCCTTTTCAATTACCCCCCCCGATTGATATGAAAGGCCTTCCTACGGCTCCAGTTGGCAGTTTGAGGTGTAAGAGACTACAATAGTTTTTTTGATCACGTCTCCCTTCCATTCGTACTTTAGACTTTTAAAACTTCCTCGAATCCCCCGGTTCGCTGTCACTAATACTCCTACAGACTCATAACTGATTCATTATTATTATCATTATTATTACTGACACTATATGCGCTATTCCCATAAAATGCTTAGAGGGCTTTAACAAATACAACCAAAATAGCTGAACAAGATAAAACTGTACAATCCAACAGGAAGCATGTAGAAGTGTTGACTTATTGGGGTTGATGCGCCTTGTCTCTGATGAATTTCTGTGGTTGGTTACCAACCCGACCGAAGTACTTGCAATTTCCCAAAACAAACTGGTTATCAAGTTTCACTTTCTTTACTCACTTGCCGGAGAGGAACCATGGCTCTTACACGCGCCTAGCGATATATCCTAAATTAATATAGGCCAAACCAAAGGCTCAATATTACCAAAACTTTTTTTTGTTTCTCCTCCCCCTGGTGTTTGTTTAATTTTCAACATTCCTAAAGCCCGAGTACAGCACTAGCCTGAAGCTGGTGTGGCGAGCGGTATATGAAGATTAAACTCGCAACTTTTGCGAGGGGAGGACAATTTTTGAAAGGGATCACACTGTATATTATATTTTCATGTGCCGGATTTCGCTAACGAGAACAGTTTCGGAAGCCTATAACTATTGGTTAGGCGCCCCGATAAGAAGCGTCATTATGATCAACCCCAAGTTATTTGTCGTTCAAGGTAACTCCAGTTATTTAAATCTGATTGAACAACACGGTCGACGACAGCAACCCTTAAGTTGACGGGTGGGCTCCTCCACCGCCCCGTCCTCCAATATGGTAACTACCGGGGCTGTTATATCAGAAGGCCTGGTTATTCGATGAACTGTACCGATACTTGGCATCCCTGACCTCCAGTAGGCCTAGCTTCGTATCCTCCTGGATACAATCTAGCACTTTTTTTCGATTAATTACTTTTTGTTCAATCAAACAATGCTCTTCAAAAGCGGCCCTCTTCGGAAGGAGGTGGGCCCAGCCCCTTGTTCCCCTGGCCGTAATTCACAACATAACTTCCTCAAGTTTCCTTCGTAAGTCCAATTACGCAGCGCATTCCACGAAAGGTGTATTCACACGAACATTGCATAACGTAATTTTGTTCGTAACTTACGCCAAATAGTTCCCTGTCTTAGCGAACCAACACCACGGCGCTATTCTTGCAATATTTCAAGGCAAAACAGTCCCCCGGGGAGAAAGGAGCAAGAGAACATCGGCGTTTTTTCGTTACTTTTACGGCAAGTTATTATTATTATGTTTAATGACTGCTTGGGTTTAATCAGGACTATTGACATTAACTGGAGAGACATGAGGCTTGCGTCTTGTGGTGTCCAGTTGGGTTTCTGCCCTGCTGCGCCAGGCTGACACATACCACTGTTGTTGCCTAATGGGCCCACAGACATCATTGCAATAGAAGTAATGGGAACCTCTTCAATGGTGTTGCCCCGTGCCGCCCCATGCCATGTTGAATACGCCAATAACAACACAGGGTCTACAGTTCCACGTCACTCACTGCGCAAAACAATATCGAACGCACAATAACCCATTACATGGGGAGAAGATTTGTGCGTGCACATGTGCGTCATGAAGAGTAGTGTTCTGCGTCGGGCCAAGCATAGAGATTCTGTAACATAATATAGCGGCGTTGAACAACGCCCTCACAACGCAGACGCAATGAACGCCGGGCGCACAAATGTAGATTCGTTTCGCCCGAAGTTATGATGGCGGCAATGAATTTGTACACAGCTCAGCCGCATGCCACCCGCGCGTATGAACTAAGTCCGCACTCTCATCTAGGTTGCGCTGACTTGCAAATATCATACCGCATTTTCACGCGTTGCTGTAGAAACCGAATTGCGTAGGGGCATAAAGCTGCCCCAAATCGACTTCACACTTGCATAGGCGCTCTAGTACAGCATGCCGGGGCTTGGGGTTAATACCATGGAGCTATTATATTAACTGGAGAGGCAACGCGCTCAATATATTGAACATTTGAAACATGTCCCCACTCCCGGACTGACACGCGATCACCCTCGAGTGCGTTAAGTGTCTGACCATCTACGGTAGATCTACTCTCGACCGGGGACAAATTGACCGCAAGAATTTCCCCCTGGACAGACTGACCTGGGAGCTATTATATTAACTGGAGAGGCAACGCGCTCAAGATATTGTAACGAATTTGAAAATGTCCCCCACTCCGGACTGACACGCGATCACCCTCGAGTGCGTTAAGTGTCTGACCATCTACGCTATGAGCTACTCTACCGGGGACAAATGGAGCAGAATTTCCCACCCCCTGGACCGGGAAGACAGGAGCTAGTATATTACTGGAGAGGACATCAGAGTGGCGTATTGTGTGCCCGGTCCAAGTTTCCGTCAGAGAACACAATCTCGAAGTGAGAGCGGCCCCCATTGTGTTTAACAAATCGTAAAACACAGTCGGTTTGTTTACTCCTCTCTATCCGCGCATTTCTTCGAACCCCAGAGACGCCCCCGACAATACCGTCGTTGCTCCATAGTACAGATGGTATATCATAGTGCAAAATTCGCAACTCTCAAGTGAGTGTACCCTGTTTTCATACACGCGGGGAAATCCAGACGATCTATACGGAAGCACAAAAACAACATGATTAATTCAATGAATACGAATCGATTGCGTCTGGCAGAATTCACCATCCAGGCGTGAAATATTACAATCACGGATGACTGAGCTTAATAATGTGAGGCTCGCATTACCTGAGTCTGTCAACCGGAATATATTCCAATCGTCTAACGAAATGCGAACCATGTCGCCCGAATCACATGTCACTATAGTACTACTAACTGAGGGCCTCTGTTCACAGGTTAAGCAACATGGTCCCACACTGACTTCGTTTTGTATAGGAGCTTCAGTACAGCAATTTCCGTGCTTGGGACTGACAACGCGGATTACATTTTCGTTCTTTAAAAATGTTTGGATCAATACGGTCTGTGTTACTCTTTCGGGGACTTTTCAGGGGGCGCGTCTGAAGACAATGGAACACTGCGCGTACTGCCATTTTAACCAACACTGGCGCAGCCAGCATAGGGCCGTTAGCGTTGGATTGCCGGGCCTAGGTTAATACCCGAGAGCTTTCTTAGCTTCAAAAAGCCGATTTAGAGAAGCTGGGCGGTGTGCGTAGCAGTACAATTAGCCCTTCTCGGTGAGAGCAGTATGGCTGACTGCAAAATCGTTACGAGGGGAATTCCGTCAGCGCGCGTTTGTGCCTATTCTTTCATTAGTAACTGCGTTTAATACAAACCACACGCATCAGTGAGCGCGGATTGATTGTTCCGTTGCTCAAGAAAACCACATCTCGTCTGACGCGCATTGGAAAAATCGGCCTTCTCCCTTTGTAACGAGTGCTTCGATTGGCTACGCAAAAATATCAACTCTACGCTACTTTGACCCTTCGAACTGGTACGAATGCTTTTGTGAAGTACGATTCACGAAAGTGCGTACGAACTTCGTAAGTTTTCATGCGTACGCAAATATTTACGCAAATGTTCGTGAATGCGGCCCCTGGTGTGCCCCTCTTCTATGGCAGGTATAGCTAGGCCTTCTGTCCTGGTCAATCCCCCAAACTCGGTGCCTAGAAAGTTTTATTATTAACTGAGAATATCGTGGGTGTCGCAGACGCGCTGTATGACTAGGCCTCTAGACCATACAGATGGAACAAAATGCACTAACACTCCCAAAACGAATCAACGCGGGTCTAGTAATATTTTACTGTAGTCGCGGTGAGTCCTAGAAGTCTGTCCAAGGGGGAAGCCCCGCCGGGGGATTATATCAGATAGTTAGCCTGCATGGAATCGTGCCTCAAATTCAGCGTAAGGCTTAATAGAGGCGCATACAACTGTACAAGTGATGCTGTAGGTTTTATAGAGTAAATAATAAGTTGGTGTGATCATTCGATTCATTTATTGATTAAGTTTCCTCGTTATCATGAATCTAACGATGTCCAGGGGCCTAATATGGTGCATGTTATTTTAAAGAAGAAAAAAAACAGAGGGGGGGGGGGGGCTGTTGAAGTCGGGGTTACATTGGAGTACATATGGTATCTCAATGGAAACTGAAGGAAGCGTGGCGTAACCAAATTTGCAATCAAGGAAGCAGTACAATTTGTTGTGGGGGGATTCTATTCGGAGGAGCATGTGACGTGGGGGCATGAGATAGATGAGGGATGAGAATACATTCGAGTGGTAAGCACAGTTTATAAGCTTCATTCGGTGTTCGATTCCCGGTCGCCTCATATAGAACATGCTTCCCGCTGTGCCCTCAACATCAGAGAATGATGCAGAGAGAAATCAGGGGTAGGCAGTTCGCCAGTTGCTGTCCCCTCCCCCCCCCCACATCATTGTACCACTAGTTTACATTGCTTTATTTCGTTTACCTGTAAAGCATTCGCGGCCTGACGAAACGTGGGGGTTGACTTCCCCCGTTCCTCTCGCTTGGGGGGGGGCTTGCCTTGAAGCAATGAACAAAGTCTTTGGTAGCTAACCATTCGTGGATTTCATGATCATCATTAGTACTATCTCCGTGACCTGGTACACTCTAACAGCATTCGTCAGTCCAGGGCACGAACAGTTCACTTCAGGCTTTCCTTCTGCAAAGAAAACCACCATGCCTAGGCTGGGTCCATACAGGCAGAGTACTTTGAGAAATCTACATGGGGGTGGCCTATTGGATTGAATTGCCACGCATGTATTCCACAATTGCCACCTACTATAACATGACGTCTTGCAACTGTGTTGAATACTTTGGAAGGCGCCTCACACTGTCTAACGTGGGTGTTGGTGTTGCGGGGATTGGGTTATACCAGTGGGTAAGAGTCGTTTTACCCCCTAACATTTAGGGGCTGTGTTTGATAGGGCTTTATATGTTTTTTTTTTTTTTTATCAGGAATGAAATTGGTTACAGCAAATTGCACCTGGTAATGCAACACTACGTAGGGGAGCTCACGCCGTCCTGTATACCCCTGGCAAACGCTCCATTACCGCGCTAATCCACTCCTCAAATCATGGCTCTGAATTATCTGTACTGGTTGGATGTTGTTCATGCCATCTCCAAATTTGTTTAAGAGAGAACAGGCACCTTGCAATGCCATATATATTTATCTGAGTAGTCTAGAATGCACGGAATGGTTTGGCTTCCAGGAGATCCACCCCTGGGCCACACCAGGGGCTCACTCCTGGCAGTAGGCCCAAAGCGTTCGAGCATGTAGATGCCCCCAATAATGATTACATCGCCACCCCTGTCCACGAGCAAGGGAAAAAGGGAGTCCTCAGGGACCCTTCGACCAGGACGGCGAATAAGACTTTTCTCAAATGGGAAAAGTGTCTCTCTATTGTTATGCTCACAAAACCTCTCGTGACACCACGAGTACCTCCGAAAATGCAAAAACCGACTGGGAGCTAGCTTGTTGCAATATAAACTAGATTAAGCATTTCCACATAACGTTTTGTCAGGACAAGAATGTTGTTTGTGTCTGTTGTACTTTAACAGGTTGGTATTTCGAGTTTCTCGACTATATCTTCCTGGTGATTATCTGATGGAATGTATCCTCAAGATATACGTCTGGAGATTCGACTACTTCAAGGAAACCTGGAACATCATGGGTGAGTCATCGTAGCCATTCTGTTGATTCCCTTTTGGGAGATTATCTGGATATTAGCCTATGCATTGTTTAGGGAATAGAAGAACACTAAATGCGAGCGAGGGCCACTGTTGCTCCAAAAACATTCAGTCGGCAAATGGCAGCGAACGAATATAACTTTATGCGAATGAATCTGAAATGGCAAACAGCTTAGGTATTTTACCAACGTCTATATGGCGTTGCCAAGGTGGTGGATTATTTTGAATGATTCCTCGAAAATGTACATTTATCATACTCAATTTGTATACATAGAGCACACAAACTAAAGTGTCAATAAGTGCCCTGAATTCGACTTTCCTAACCAGCCTTCGATCACTAGAATCATAGTTGAGAAGATCATAGCTCAGTCAATGGGGAACAAGATTGTGAAATGAATATTGTAAATTTACCTACAGATCAGATTAGAACGACTGTGTCCTCAACCGACTGTGTGTCATAAATAAAAGCTCAGCGAAAGTCGGACTGAAAGTCTGAAACCGAGTTCTGTCTGAAAAAATTGGGTCGAAAAACAATTTGGTCCTGATTACCTTTTATGGAAACCTCGCGCATGCTGTAGTGGAACGCCCATGCAGAAGAGAAGTCAATGTGGAACCGTTTGCTATGCCCTCACGCGCCCTTACTAAAAGTATTGTTACACAGACTCGTGAATTGGGCAACTTGATTCGCGTTTTGCACTTCCGTTCGATAGCCCCCTATAGTTCGATTTCACAGTACCAATTCGCTCCGTGATGTACTCCACGCCTGGATGTGTGTTTCGGGCCAACGCAATCGATTTGTATTCCCGACCCGATGTTGTTTCTGTATGCTTCCGTAAGGAATCAGCTGCTTAGTTTCGATTTTGTTATCATCAGTGTATTCCTGAGGTAGGGTAAAACACCCAATGGAGATGTTCCCGAATCTTGTACTGTGACACTAGGTGAATACTATGGAGCAACGCGGGTATGCGTCGGGCCATATATTGCTGCTAAAATTCACAGATAGAGAGAGAATAAACTGATAACGTGTATATGACTTCCTGCTCCGATTTATTTTGTTCGCCACAGGTGTTTGTACATATGCATACCATTTTATACAAGTGTTTATATTCGCGCTTTTAAAGAAAAAAATCGAATAATGAGAGGAGAGCACCGCAACCAGTTGTGCGTTATATCATGCAAATATATACACAGTTTTCAGTTTTGAACATTACAGACGTTCAGTTGTACTCATTCAATGTTGTTTAATGTTCGAAACTGAAACTTTGTCAAGACGTGTTGGTGGTGGGTTCAACAAGCATTATGGGGAGTTGCCAAAACATTTGACTTTAAGCAATCAGTCAGTCAAGTGCCATGAACCTATGGAGGTGTGACCGCTTGTCAGTGAGTTACATGGTCGTTTGAACAATTATCTTGTCACAGATCTCGGCTTTTGAAAGTTTCTTGAATTTTGTGAGATTCGTGCTTGTAACACAAAGCAGTTGTGAAAGACCTACTGATTCGGCGTATACTCCCAGGCGGAACCCTCGTCAACAGGCGTAATTGCCTACTCAGGTTTTCTTGACTATATGAACCAACTTGGGCCTATGCCAAAATCAACACGATTCTTTCTATGCACATCTTCAACGACACACTAATTGAAACATGGTGAATGCTAGCGTTCCCCAGATTCGTGCGTCACTAGCTATTTGAGGACGCCATCTTATCTGCATGAAACCGCTCGACCTATGCTGAAAATGGTAGCTTGTTTTTCCGTCCCTCTAATTCTGCAACCTACATATTCAATCGAATCTTGAGCCATGCTTATGCTTTTCAGATATCGTTATATAGAATTTCGAAATCACCTCTGATGACTCTCTGCCTTAAGCTGAAAACAGTAGGTTTATTCCTCTCTATATTGCAGTCCCAAAGTCCTAACTTAAAGTGCAATAGGTTCAGTCTCTTATATTGTGACAACCATGTACCCTTTCATAACTTCATGCTGCTTTCGTTCGTTAGATATTGTGCTGTCAAGCGTTTTGAGGTTTGTCTCCTACCGACCTTGAATGATCTTGACTACGGCCATATAACATCAGATTCATCTACAAAATGTGATACTCCATACCTAATTCGAACTTGATACGTGTCCGCGTTCGTTAGATGTCGTGTTGACATGCAGTGATTGAGAGTAGTGCACACACAAACGAACACCATAGTATGCGCATACGGGGTATTCCATTCCCACTCATTGGGACGAGATTTTGCAATGGTTATAGTAATCTGGGCAATTCCGTCCTCTATCACACATACTTTCTCCGGTTTCAGACTTTCTCATTCAACTACAGGCCTCACGGCCCTTCTCTTTTTGGTACACCTGGGTATCCCTACTCTGATGTTTCTCTGATTTTCCTCACAAAGCGGCAGTGGACGCCATTTTGAAATAACGTATATAATGTAGGCTCGAACCCTGAAAACTTAAAAGTGTTATAAAGTATTGGAGTAACTAACGAATAAGAATGAGATGTTTTACGAGTGTTTTATGCTTTTGCTCCCGTTCCACAGATTTCACGATCGTCGCTGTCAACCTGATCGACTTCGGTATGGCTACTATCCTTGGTAACGATGTCACCATTCTCAACGGGCTCGTATGATCCGAGCGATGCGACGCACTCAGGGCACTGAGAGTCTTACGAACCGTAGGTACGGTCCGCTGATGGTGTCTACTCTCGTTCAGGCAGGTCAGCCCAAGAATTGATGACGGGAGATTTTTTGGTCACCTGAACTGTTTCCCTTAGACTGATTACTAACTATTGCAAGGAAAACTATATTCACTAACTTGCGCTTTGGATGCCCTCACCAATCATGGTCTTTGTCCCGTTTGTTTCACGTGATTGTATTAGGGCCAGGATCCATGAATGCGGATGGGGATTCACACCATGCCTGACAAACCTGACAAACCTGACAGAAATAAAAACATCCAAATGAACTGGAACGCAAAATTACCATGTGTCCCAATGCGGCACGCATCACATCACATGAATCTATAGAATATCTTCCTCAAAAGAAAATTTAACATCTTCATACATGGGTCTCCAGATGTTGATCTCCTCATACCTTTGATTGCAACTCATTGGTTTTGGATTTTTTCCCTTGCTAGTTTCACGCGGAGTCTGGCATGTGATCATGAACACGTGTCTCGAGTCTGTACAGTCTATGGAGCGATCACCATGGTCAGCATGCTCTTCCTCTGTATCCTTCATAGGAGTTGTCAGCTCTAATCTCACTCGTCCTCTGCAATAGGCGGGAAGGGGACTAGGGAATAGGGCTGGCTAGCTCACAGCGAGCAAAACTTACACTGATTCGAAAATGAGTTAGGAACGTCCCAGTTTCATTTGATCAGTATATTACCTGCATTAAGTCCGTAACAATCACGATAGGATCTGACTTTACTAGCAACTCTTACTAGCAAGTGATATCTTGGTAGTCGGTTGGTATGCTGGCATCAACACACGAATGTTATCTGCTGAAGTTTGGTTTAAAATAAAAAAAAAATTCTAGGATCTCATGCGACATGTCTTAGAGATATATAATTAAACGCAAAATCATGGCATTTTGCTCACGTTGCAGTATATGAGTGTTTAGATACTGCTTTTATACATAACTTCGAAGAAGGAAACCAGATGCCAGGAAAAAAAGCTAGCTGCGATTGAAACAAATTCTGACAATGTATCATTGTGATGTGTTTTAAACCGTTGCCCCAACATTCTGCTCTTGTTGAACATTTTCTTCACTATGATAGAATCTTTAACCAGAACGTGATTCATAGATATGTTTTGCTGTTATCGGACGAGGATATACGCTGATGTAGACCCCAAGAGGTTCGGTAGCATCGTGTCAGCAATGCTCACGTTGTTCCAGCTACTAACACTCGACGACTGGTTTTATATCTACAACACGATGCTGTAGCTAAAGATCAGGTAATGTCCCTTCTTTAAATTCACCTAATAGTTCACGTCAACCAACCCACTAAGTCGTTTTCATTTATATAGAAATTAAAAGGTACAGACAGGGGTCCTTAAGAACGTTGTTAAACTTTGGCGTCGGGCACTTTTGCAAGTGTGGTGAACTTTTTTGCAAGAGGTGTTCCAACTACCCCCGACAGTGTCACTCTTGTGGCTATACGCATCCCTTATATACACGTGGTTATTGGTACGACGATGAATGCTTTAGGTCTATATGTACACTGATGATGTAGCTAGAGATGCAGGTAAGCCCCCCCCCCCCCCTCATTTATTTTCCCTGAAGCGTTTACTAGTTCACAGCTTTTAGGTG
Organism: Sclerodactyla briareus; assembly: GCA_026419785.1. NCBI lineage: Eukaryota > Metazoa > Echinodermata > Holothuroidea > Dendrochirotida > Sclerodactylidae > Sclerodactyla > Sclerodactyla briareus. The sequence goes on along the minus strand of JAODTK010001998.1, from coordinate 124,263 downwards.
GGAAGTCGCATTGACCAGGTTCTCGGGAACACAGTTCCAAGCTTGCGTTGTACCATGCACGTTGAAAGTGTTTTTTACAGTAGGAGGCGTGTATCTGTTCCTTGTAAAATATATCGAATCGATTGTATGGATGGCCGGCCTTAATGAAAACTAGAGTGCAGACTGTTCAGCACAACGCGCGCGTAAAGGGAACACCTACTCCGACATCCGCACGCAAGCATATATTTAAGGATAACTGCAACTGGGAGACTTTTACTGGCGAATAAACAATCGAGACTCTGAATTTAGCTAATCACGGACAGGCGCAGAAGAGTTCGTTATTAAGCTAAATTTAGAGTCGAGACTGCTTATGAACCACTCAACTCGACTGCTGTTTATTCCTATTCTATAATCCGCAAATTAAAATTACCCAAACGAATAGAGATATCTCTATATCTCTGAGATCTATATCTGTTATTTCTAAACAGTAAAACTAACCTGGGGTAACTGCCTTTTGGCGATAGTCATTGCGTACCATACACAAAAGATTAGCAGTGTGCTTGCTGTGCCGGATTTCCCCCGGAGACACAATACAAATCACGCGTGCCTAACCGAGGGTTCCTGCACGTTTGACGTCACCATTGCCACGAGTCGTTTCGCCCGGTTGTATTCCGTTGAGCGTTAGGGCAGTACGCCTTCTGAATCGCGCGTTTACCAGGTAGCCAACCAAAAGCCCAAAAGGCTTAGTGATTCCTGACTCTTCTGACAACCTAACTAGCCCAGACACAAGGACACATGGGGCTTGCCCAGCTCATTTTTTGGTCGACAATAACAACTGGACAAATTTCCCGTTTATCCACCAACCAATAGGGTTCCTATACTCTTGGGATAAGAAAAGCTATCACACTGAATTGTGGTGGCCTGAGATGACTTTTTGACTTGACCCCAAAACAATAGGGTTCATGTACTCATTCATGGGGAACCACATACCAAGTATGACGTCAAGCCATCCAGGCGGTGGTTGGGGTGCGAGTTATCGTTGTTACAAGCCAAAATTTGCCAAAAATATCGATTTCACAAATTTTTTATTTTTGACCAAAAATTCAACCCGGAACATATACCAAAAATAATAGGGTCCGGTCCTCCCCATAAAAAGCCTACACACCAAATTTCGGAACCCTGATCAGACCAACCATTCGGGAAATTATCGTGGTTTTCATGGTTTTCAGACTTGAAACTCTGGTGACCTCAGATGACCTCTGACCTGATCCAAAACAATTTGGGGTTCATGACTCATCATGGGGAACACACAAATAAGATGAGGCTTCATCCAGAAGGGGTTGAGTTATCGTGGCTACAAGCCAAATTGGCCAAAAAATCGACTTCTTTACAAATTTTTTTATTTTATGACCAAAATTCACCCTTAAACTGTACCAAGAAACACTAGGGGTCCTGTGCTCCCAAAAGAAAAGCTACACACCAAATTTCGACCTGATAAGACCAACCATTCTGGACTTACGTGTTTACAAGGTTCTCAGACTTGACCTTATGGTGACCTCAGAGACCTCTGACCTGATCCCAAAACGATAGGGTTTCAGTACTTATCATCGGGAACACACATACTACGTGTCATGAGCTTAATCCATCTAGGGCGGAGTTGAGTATCGTTGGGCTACAGCCAAAATTGGCCAAAAATCGACTTTTACAAAATTTTTCTATTTTTGACCAAAATTCACCCTCAAACTGTACCAAGAACAATAGGGTTCCTGTGCTCCCCATAAGAAAGCTACACACCAAATTTTTCAACCTGAGAAGACAACCATCTGGACTTACCGTGTTTTACAAGGTTTTCAGACTTTGACCTCTGGTGACCTCAGATGACCTATGACCTGATCCCAAAGACGATAGGGTTCATGTACTTATATGGGGAAACACACATACTAAGTAGAGCTCATCCATCTAGCGGAGTGAGGATCGTGGCTACAAGCCAAATTGGCCAAAAAATCGACTTTTTACAATTTCTATTTTTGACCAAAATTCACCCTCAAACTGTACCAAGAACAATAGGGTTCCTGTGCTCCCCATAAGAAAGCTACACACCAAATTTCAACCTGATCAGACCAACCATTCTGGACTTACCGTGTTTACAAGGTTCTCAGACTTGACCTCTGGTGACCTCAGAGACCTCTGACCTGACCCCAAAACAATTGGGGTAGTACTCCCCATAAGAAAGCTACACACCAAATTTCAACCTGATCAGACCAACCATTCTGGACTTACCGTGTTTACAAGGTTCTCAGACTTGACCTCTGGTGACCTCAGAGACCTCTGACCTGACCCCAAAACAATTGGGTTCATGTAGCTCCCCATAAGAAAGCTACACACCAAATTTCAACCTGATCAGACCAACCCTTCTGGACTTATCATGTTCACAAGGTTTTCAGCTTTGAACCTCTGGTGACCTCAGATGACCTCTGATGACCTTTGACCTGACCCCAAATCACTAGGATCATGTCTTCATTTAATGGGGAAACCCATTATACCAAGTATGAACTGATCCATCCACGTGGGGTTGAGTTTCGTGTTGACGAGCTCAATTTGCCAAATTATCAATTTTTCCCATTTCCCAATTTCCCCATTTGTGACCCCCGGTAACACCAAAAACGATAGGGTCCTGTTCTCCTCATAAGAAAGCTGCATACAAAATTTCGACCTGATCGGATCAGGCATTCTGGATTATTGTGTAACAAATCTCAGACTTTGACCTCTCTCGACCTCAGGTGACCTTTGACCTGACCCCAAAACAATTGGGATCATATACAAGAATGAACATGATACATCCAAGTGGGGTTGAGTTATCGGTGGACGAGCTCAAAGTTGCCAAATTATCAATTTTTTCCCAATTCCAATTTCCCCATTTGTGACCCCCGGTTAACACCAACAAACGAATAGGGGTTCCTGTTCTCCTCATAAGAAAGCTGCATACAAAATTTCGACCTGATTCGGATCACTGGCATTATGATTTATTTTTGTAAACAAAGATCTAGACTTTGACCTCTCTCGACCTCAGGTGACCTTTGACCTGACCCCAAAACAATTGGGATCATATACAAGAATGAACATGATACATCCAGTGGGGTGAGTTTTCGTGCTAAAAGGTTAGGCGTCACACCATACACATACCACACACACACACACACGCAACACACACAGACACTTGTCATGACTACATAGATTTCCTCTGACTTCGTCAAGGATATAAGTAACTGTACCTGCCACTCACTTACTTTTAGTCAGATTATATTCTGCCGTTTCAAACCCCACAACCCCCCCCCCCCCCCTCAAGACTAGGTCTCGAGCCGCGCCTGCTGACTTTCAAGTGGCAAGTGCAACTGCTACAAGTCTGGTGACCTGATTGGTTAACAGTTCCTATGATGAGCCCAACAGCTCCGTAAACAAATGTGCATTCGGTCAATTACGGAGCAAATGTTATATTGAAATAATGCCACAACGCCAAGGATGATTCTATATCGCAGTAACCCATGTGATATCATATTAGTACTATTTCTTACAGAACACTCTTCACGTTAATTGAGAAATTTGCAGACAAAGATCTATAGTTTCAAGGCTGGGAACAGTAGGATAGGCCACTCGTGGAGTGAGTTTACGGCCGTCTGGAGAGTTGATGAAGTCAAAAAATTTCTTGTACGCTTCGCGCCAACTATGCTGGCGCTCCGCTTATATAGTAATCCACCAATTCGTCCCCAATTTCGCGTAGTGACGAATGTGCAAAAAGTCGGTTTCGAGAAATCGCGGTTCGAAGATTTTCGGATTTGGGAATTGAGGTTCCGAGTGTTAAGAAATTGTATTTTCCTGATAAATGGGGTCCATACGAAAGAGAACAATGATTATTTTGCTGTTCCGTCATTTTCTACGAGTGAACGCAGCGGTTTTCATATTATATATCCCTCAAGATATTCTCCAGTCTACCTAAACGGAACAGTATCAACGTATACGGATTCGTCCCATATTCGTCACTACGCGAAATGGAATTTGCTGGTTATCAAGGATTCGTCCCACATTCGTCACTACGGCGAAAATGAAAGCGTTGATGTCTGTAGGATTCTTCCGAACATTCGTCACTACGTCCCAACTGTTTTTCGATGATTGTAGATTTACTAGGTGGTTGCAACTGCGCGGGACAGTGACATATTGACTCCTGACGCCTATTTTAACACTCAATAATGCAACGTCGGTGGTGTTAAGCGCTAGCATTTGAATGACTTCCACTAGCATTGAAGTGATAAACACTAGCAATTAAAACAATGACAAACAATGTCGTTTAAATAGTAATTATTGTCGTTTAAAAAATGATTAACACTAGGGGTATAAATGATAAATATCAGTGTTTTAAACTTAAACACTGGTGTTTATATGATAAGCACTGTCGTTTGAATGTTAAGCAAGGGCGTGCATATGAATTACTGAATCCGAGCGTTTAAATATGAACCCCCCAACGTTTAAATAACAAACATTACGTTTGAATGTTTAGTAATAGTAAACCATATAACACTCGTGTGCAGGGATAAACACTAACGTTTTATTATGAAAACCTTGGTTTAAATGATAAAACTTAGGAAGTTGGCTTTGAATGATAAACAACTGGCGTTTTAAAAAACGTGACAACTGCTTTACTATCACACCACTTGTTACAAACAACAACATTGAACTAGGAGAAAAATTGGCAAAATCTTGATTCCCTAGTTTTAAAAAAATCTGACAATTTGAAACAACACTGATGTTTCATGTCATATTTGGAACATAGTATTTGATATTGAACACTTTTCCTAATTCTAAACGCCGTAACGTCGAATGACAAATACTGTATTGGGTGTTCACTACCCTAATACCCAGTTCCAATAATAAACACTGCTATCCAGGAGTTTAAACACTTGTTAAGACATGCATTTAATTACTTGTGTGTCCAAATAGGCGTCGTAGGGATTCTTCGCTTCATCATGCTGCGATAACAGACGCTTGCCTCTACCTGTACTTAATCTCCTGGAAAGCTCTTAATTACTACTTTGTAACATTTGGGGTGTTCAGAATTTGAACTCCTGAGTTTCCAGTTCAATCAATCAATTAGAGAGGACCCGCAGAAATAATACCCCAATCCTAATACCATCGTGTGCGTTGATCTGTATCCATGGAATAGCGGCACCCTTAACCATGCTAACGGTGCCCGGCTGGTTCCCGGGCTCGGAAATCCCTGCGCATGACTCCATATACTCAGGAGGGGTAGGGAGCAATGGAATTGACAGGCTCAAACCACGGAGGCTACATCTGGAGCTTTCACTGGCGCCGAATCCCTGATCTAAAGCCATTTAATTCCCTGAATGCCAAATAATTTGGCAGTCTCCAAAACAAAACTAAGACCATGAAAGCTAACGAAAAAAAAGGTCGGAAGAGGTGCGTAGTGGTGAACACCATGTAATTGAAACAATAAAACACGGAACAATGAGGAAGCACTTTAAATTAATAACAACCTCCAATCCTGGAAATTATTCCGACAGGCATTTATTTGTTTGGCTCGGGAATCATACATCATGACCTTCTGGTGTCTCTACAATGAAGATAATGGTTACTATTGCATATTGTTGCAGGTGTCATTGCACCTGTATTTAATTTTTTGGTTTTGTTCCATTGGTCAGTTGATCAGCATGTCATTTCATGAAGGACAATTACTTTGAAAAACATTTCAAAATGTGATTGTCCTGTATGGTACAAAGTGATCAAGTCATCCCCTCGTATGATTATGAGTCCCATAGTCACGGCTAAAGCGAATCTTTCATGAAATCTATAAAAAAAAAAAGGTTATTCTATTTCACTGAATCAGTGGCTATGTGAAATCCGTGAAAATAGTTCAACAGCTAGTAGCAAGCATTCTTTTCATCTGATCATGGTTTGATTGAATATATATCATAACAATTTCATAAAGGTACTGGATTTTACGTATCACAGTATCACTTGAAACTCACATTATATTCCATTGAATTTATCAGGTACTGTGTATATAAAATACATATGATGTGGAGCGCAATTGAATTATTGAACTTAATCTCAATTAAGTTAGGAAACACTCCTTCTTCCGTCACTCACGAAGTTTTCACAATTAGAATAATCGTTCTTAGGTATGTTAAATTGATTCCCCCCCCCCGGAGTCGCTACGGATTCAGAGCGCCAATCGGAGGCTCATAGAGGAATCCTGACATGCCTGACCATTTTGATCCTCTCTCCGACTAGTACTCGATGAATAGCGAGGCAGGGGGTCAATATTTTGGCATGCGCGAGGAGCGTCCAGGCAGTGGTACGGACAGCGCAGTGAAATTGAATTCCAGCTTTAGTTTCAGTAACAAGGACCAGAGCAGTAACCAGTATAGAAAATCCACAATCAAACACTCACTAGAACTATGTAACAAGTCTATCACTAATAATTTATTTTTCGGTTCAGGTTTATAATACCACATTACAAACAAACTCCGATGGCTTAAACAGATCAAGCAGCTTGATACTAACTAGAACACTAATAGGTTGAGACGTTCATTATCATGAAATAATAAACGCTTGTGTGGCTCAAATTATGGTAGCAGGCCTCATTTGAACTGATCAACTTTCGAATCGTGTGGAGGGTAGAGGGTTGGTGGAGAGGACCAGAGCTGCTTTGAGAGGGAGGGGGTGGAGTCGGACCAGTAAAAAACAACGTTATTTTGTGTGACGAACATGATTAGTAGGTACAAGAGGCCTCTCGAAGTTTGCGTATGCGTAGCTTGGGGGGGGGGGGGGGGGGGGGGGACGACCGGACACCAAAAAGTTCCCGCCTGCCCGCCTCAGGATTCCTAATGTAGGAAGCATTTCACATAGAATGCCTTGTGGTCTGGGTGGAAGATTCCTGGAGTAATCCCCGGAGCAGCCAACGACTCAAGTTCGGCGTACTTCGCCTCCGATATCTTAGTCTAGGCCTCTCGATAGGTGGCAGCTTTTTGGTATGGGTTGGATCCTTCTGCGGGGCCTCGAGTTGATCGTAGAAAACTGATCTGGAGATGGAGGTCTTGCAGAAGATTCGTCCGGGTGATTCGTTCTCGAGTTTTAATTCCACTGAATTTCGTCCAGTCGATCGCGTCTCCTTCTCCGACATCCTCAACTCTCAACAACCACGTGCTGTGCTAGTTGTTTCCAGTTGGGAAGTCCTCCGTCCGCACGTCTGAACCTGGTAAATGTTGCGGTGGCTGCCCAGCGTAATGACAGTTGGCGAGTTGGCTGGGCGGATAAGTCGCCTTCAACTCTTCACGGCTCTCTCGACCACACTGTGCTGCGTCACCCTCATTCTGCCCCATGCTTGTTTTAAAAAAAAAAAAATTGGTGTTATTCTGAGACTTCTGTGATTTTTCAAGAAAAGTACGGCCATCATTGTTAGGCACTACGAGTTCTTGTTCTGACCCCCGCAACCGTCCAGCGAATAGCGGCTATTTCTGTGCTCCTTTAATGTCGGAGGCACACAGAAAGCTGTGGAGACTGGACGCGATCTCATTCGCATCCTCTACGCGCAACACACCTTGTGTCCAGAAGACACAAAACCCCGTCTAAAAGCATCTCACAAATGGTGAAGTATACAAGCTACTTTCGCTTGTATAAAAGTTCACCTCTGAGAGATTGGGGAACATACAACACTTGTTTCAAGTCGAAACTTGCAACTAGGAATTTGGGATCTTCTTTGGCTTTTTTGCCTTGAGGTCTTCTTGAGCTGGCGCACTGTTTGCTCCTCGGTTATGTGCCGATCATAATCTTGTCATGGATTGCTCCTTCTCTGTGTCATTACCTCGGTTGTATGTATCGGCATATTCCACACTGTCTTTCTCTCTTCGGTATCATGGAACTTAGCTTCTTGGAGAAACTGAACCAGACCTGTATAGTGCCATCGAGGCTGCTTCCTTTCCATTCGTAGCGCATTCTTTCTCATCAAGCGAATACATAATGCAATGCTGAGTCAGGGGCGAGGTAACTGTAAAGAGGTTCTTCTTCCTGCATAGTGAGACCTCCATTCTTGGGACTATCGATATGTGCTGCAAAAACCTCCCGGCGGAGTCTCCGGTCCCTCTCCATCATTGATCCTGGTCGCCCCTCTCCCTTCGTCGGCCCGTAGGTGACCTGCTTCTGGGTTTTCGCCATGGTCGTTTCTACCTGCCTTCACTAATACCAACTGGTTGAGGACATTACTACTCGTCAACTGGCAACAGCGCCTCCCGTCTCCCGGTAACAGAATAAAGTAGCTAAACTTCCCGGCCACATTTTTCCAACATTTTTTGGGAGTCTGCAACTACGTGTTGCCGTATCCACTGCCTCTGTCTCCCCAAGTCACCGAGGTCGTAGAATGCATCCCTATACCCTGTCGCGGCACTTCACTGAAGTCATGCAACAGAAATTCCCTTCTTCATGCACTGCCACAAACTGTTTACAATGCCGACCCCAGAAGCGTCCGCTCTGGTATCGGCTTCCCATTTTGGGGGTTTGTGCGAGAAACTGTTCAATTCACGTTTTCTTCGACGGTGGGGCTTTTATATTTTTTCCCATGCCAAGCCGACTACGAAGTTCTGTAGTGAGATTGGGGGTCGCAGCGTTTTTTCCCGTTGATTTCTTGCAAGGTGGCGTAACCTCAACGATGACGGCTCGAATTGCCCGTCACATGGTAGCTCCATGACCGAGTGGTCGTAACATAGCAATGCCAACCTTTGGTACAGCGGAATACCCCTCCTCGTTACAACTCTACAGTCTCACACGTCTGCTGGAAAACGGGGGCTAGCCCCGGTAGCCCAGGTGCTACTTTGTTGGTGGATTCGCGGAGGACCCCATTTTCATCGGTTCCGTCACTGGATTCCCTGCAATCTACAGTGTACAATCAGAGTATATAACTTGGTCGATCTCCCATTTGTCTGCTCGATGACAGCATGCACTTCCGATCGTGTGCTATCTGGAGATTCGCTGACTTCCACAAGCATCGGCTCTGCCTCGAGTGACCAGCTGAATCGCCAACGGTCTCCGGGTGCGCTTCGTCATCATAGTTGGTAATCTCCACCCGTCTGCGCGATAGCAACGGTGGTTCCGTTTTGGGCGCTGCTCGGCGATTCGCTGAGGACCCCCGGATCTGTTACTGGTGGGACTACTGGGTGTTTTGCTGTTCAACATTGATAGGCGCCGGGATTTTACCGATCGCTGCACCCCGTCTGTATAACGAGATAAGGGAACGTCGTCATCATTGGGTAACATCATTCAGTTCGCCAATAATCATATGCTAGCACTGCCTTCCCACCATTCTTTAGTTGGTTCCCACCACATTCGAACGGGGACAACCGACTCCCGTCCTTCTTTTTCCCGTATGCGTCTACATCCCCCCTTCCACAGTTTTTGCTACGTCCTTCTTCCACTGCACCAATATATCGATGTTTGCAGTCTGTAAGAGACAGAATAAGTACGGAAATTGGGAGCAGGATCCGTGACCCGTACGCATACACCCATTCAGATCGTTCGTCCACTATATTCATAGCCGCTCTCGGAACCCCCCACCCCCCCCCCCCCCCCCTCTCCCTGCCCCTTGCGAGGAAGGAGTTTTCATGATATGCGCCCTCACAACCGAGAGCAAGAAGGGAATCATAGAGCCGCTACAATTTTTGTAGCCTCATCGTTTGGGTCTGGATTGAAAAAATAGGCAATAAGATCAATGGGGGCTTATGTGTCTCAACCACTGGGGACTTGGTTATTCTGATGTTGAGGTCAATCACTTGCAGTTATGTAATATTTAATTTGGCTTTCGTTCTCCGTGTCAGACTTCGTGAGCCGAAGAATTTAAGGAAAAAAAAAAAAAAGACCGTCCCTCAATTATTGTTTACCAGTGGAAGCACTGATTGTGATGCGCGCGCGCGATTTTTCCTTTCGAAAATAATAAAGGGAGAGATGAAGTTAAATGTATGTCGAGTGACACTTCATATACACAAATTTTATTGGATATGTTTCGTAATAATGTCCAATCACCATGATCTGTGGCATACTATTCGCTTGCGTGATCTGAAGGTCTGCTGCTAATCGATCTACAAAACCCTTGCATATTTTAGAAATCCGTGTTAGCGTAATTCATTGTGGGAGAAAAAAGTCACGCAGACTGTCCTAAAAAACCGCAAAAAAATGCACAGCAGAGAACGCTTACTAAAAGCAAGCCGCGCCAAGAGATCATACATTAGACCCGTAGCCTACCTGAAATGTGAATGTCCGTGCAACCAATATCTTGTTAATTTGAGTGATATGTTTACAATGGTGTACGGGCTGTAGCATGGAACGGGTATAGAGGCCTTCGATCCAGCGGCGAATACATCCCAGGAATTTGGGATCATAACTGAGTTCGAGTCAAATCACATTTTCATGCATGACATGATGAGTGGGTTAATAAAAAAAAGGTAAGATTAGGCGGGTCTAGAATGAGTGCTACAATAGAGTATGTGTTCAATATAACATTAGGTACTAACTGTTACTGCATGTATGGTGTATACATACATTTATTTTACAGGCTGCATACCTAGCCAGGCTTTATCAAGGCTTTATCTATAGGTCAGTTATTTGCCACAGTACTTCACATGCATTCATGCAGGTTACATCCAGCTAGTTTTTAAATATCGTCTGGGTAACTAGACCTACGTAGTCATTAGGCTGGCATATGCCCCTATGCTATGCTCTCTCTGTTTAGGCCTTAGTGTAGGCTCTACCTGGCTATCATTAGACTACCATTCTGGAACGTACCCTGATAATTCGGCCAATGATGGTTATGGGCCTATGAGACACACGACAACTGAGTAGCCCTACGAAACAAGTAAAACTGAATAATATTAAACAGGAATTTTCAATTTATATGGCTACGTATGGTCTATTTCATAACCGGTTTAGGGTCTTAAGCCTAACCTTTAGTCAGGCCTAATCAGTATCATACCCGGGGCCTACATTTCGCAAGAAACTGGGACAATAGATTTTCCCCTGTTATCTGCATAACATTAGGCTGCTGTAGTTTTCACCTCACGGTCCTTTACCGCTCAGGAAATGGGGTAAAACATTCAATTTAATTTATTAGGAGCTCATCGGTCATCATCATTTCAAGAATCGAGAATAACTCAGCATGAATCGCAGTTGAGTTATCATTCGTACGAGCCCACGGAAGAGCAATTTTTCACATTCACTCGTTCCTCTGTTCTCAAGTGACAATTAGTGGAAATTAGGTATCATTCGTCACCTACGGAAAATATATTTTGATACTGTAAGGGGATTGACACAACGTATTGAACGAATATACATTCGTCAGTACGCGGAAAACTAATACTATCATGTCGCCAATAACAGGACGAATGCTACATTCGTCACTAAAGCCGAAGCAAATTATAACGAAAAGAGGATTCGTCAAAATAACAGGTAGTACATAACGCAAATCCTTCAATTTTTCAAGATTCTATCGCCTAGAATTAGGTCGTACGTATGTCTAACTAACTCGAAATGGGACAAAAATGCCTATTCGTCACACGCGAAAAGGGGGACGAATTATCCACCCCTGTTTATCCCCCCCTCCCCCCCCCCCCCCTCCAAAAAAAATGGAACCTAGAACCGGCGCCTTGAATCACTTTACTAACCACTGAGTGCTAAATATATGACAAATATTGCTTTCTGCGTTCATTTCAGTGTCAATGTTTTGTTTTTCTATGTACCCTGAACTATCGTTTATTATTTCTTTCACAGCAAACGGTCCACATATTAATATTCTTGCTGATGTATATTGCAACAGAGTATTTTCATCTTCTTTGAAGTGAGTCGCATGTTATTTCTTGTTATGAACAGATGAATCGGAGCGCCTACATTCCCCCCCCCCCCCCCTCAAGACTGCGTGAGTTCGTGTTTCTGAAGTTCGCAGAGCGTAATATTCTTCGAACTGAATTGTGATATATCAAGGAAATTATATATCGGTACATTGCAAGTTGTGTAGCAAGATGTTTTCTGATCATGAAATGTGCTATGTTCCTCCTGAATTAATTACCCATCGAGGCTAACTGGCTAGCATCTATTTGGTTCTAGCCCCCAATTGCTAACCGGAAAAATGTGTATAGTCGCACGAATGGATGTGCATGTGTGCCCGCATGTGTAACGATTAGATTGTAACCAATCCGAGTTGACAACAGAACAACAAAGAGTAAACTGTATGCCCGATTTTATTCAAACTTGCTTTTGGTTTCGTTTCTTTTTTGTAACCACTCCTACGTCAACAATGTGATGGTCAGTCATACTTTTAGTTGGTACATGTACCACATTGAGTCGATTGTTGTTTATTTTGAAATCATTAGTATTCATGAGGGTGGGGATTAGGAGAGATTTCTTCAGATGTGGATATCTCCGCAACTGCCTGTCCGATTACACTCATTGTTTTTTTTTTTCATTTCTGGTATATGGGTTCCCCATTATGACTACAGAACCCTATTGTTTTGGGAACAGATCAAAAGTCGTCTGAGGTCAGAGTCTGAATATCTTGTTAGCAGATAGTCCTGAATGCCTGACTCGATCAGGTTGAAATTTGGTATGCCAGTCTTCCTTATGGAGATTACAGGAACGTTATTGTTTCTTTTTTTGGTGCAGACCTGGAGGTCGAATTTCGGGGGGAAATGATTGGAAACATTGGAAATATTACATTGGCACATTTTTTGGCTCGTTAATACGATAACTCTATCCCATTTGGATGATGAACTTAGTAATAAGAACTGGGGTTACCCATAAAGAGTACATGATAACCTCTTGTTTTGAGGTCAGGTCAAGGTCATCTGAGGTCCATAGAAGTCAAAGTCTGGGGAACCTTGTTAACATGATAGTCCAGAATGTGTGACCCGATCACGTTGAAATTCGGTGTGGCAGCTTTCTTATGGGGAGCACAAGAACTCTATTGTTTGTTTGGTTTTTTGTAGACCGGGTAATTCCGGGAAAGAAATTGGGAAATTGTGAAAAGTTGATATTTTGGCCAATTTAGCTTGTTAACAAGACCTCACCTCAATGGGTGAAATGCATACTTGGTAGGTCAGGTCCCAATAATTAGTACTACATGATCCCTATTGTAAACCTTGTGAGCATGTGAAGTTGACATGCTTAGCTTGATCAAGTCAGAATCAGTCAAGGAATCACGAGCCGCTTGGCTTTTTCTGGTTCACAAATATCTTCAGTTTGGGGAGGCCGAACGTTGTAGAATCCGCACCCGCCTAAATAGTCACAAAACTTTGGCGAAATTGTGAAACTTAGGTGGAAAATGGGGCAATTTCTCCTTCTACAAAGTTTCCATCCTTTCCAAGATAAACGTTTGCTTATTCGCAATGGCTGAATGATCCCATTTTGTAACAAGGTGAGACACAAATCAAAACTTTTTTTCACTCAATCAGCCGAAATTGACAGAAAATGCGGCATTTCAGGCGAGGCTTCACTTTTTGCTGTAAATTTTTCTGAAATTTTGATTTGAAAACTATATTATATTCAGAGATTGGAAGGACTTGATGGTTTCAACAGGTGCAAAGTATCCAAAAAAGAATAAAGTTTATGATTGTTAATTTTCTTGGTCCCCTGTATTTTTAGGAACAAATTTTGATACATTTTCCAACTATTTGCAATTTGCAAGATATATATATGGAAATAGAAACAACTGAATAGTTTCACCTTTTCAGGGATTTCGATAAGATCCTACACCTCTGGAAATTTCCTCTTGCTTGCATCTTTGGGCATTTTCGTACCGCCACGTCTTTGCGTCTGGGAAAAGGAAAAGAATCGCCTGAATTCTCTATTTGTGGCGCCCGATGTTTTATGGGATATCTGGAAGATATAGTCCAAATCTCAGACACCTTCGCCTATAGTTGTCCCTTTATTCATGTGCAAAGAGCAAGTGTTATCCGATGGCAACGTTTATTTTTTTGTGATAATTGACCAGTTGGTTGTTCGCGGGGTTAGTGGACAATGGACAGCTAACGCTAGAAGCGTCAACGTGCTGGTAGAAATGGGAAAGAAAAGGTAAGCCAATGTCTTTTTAGTCCCCAATATTTGATGCAGAAAGCACACTCATTTCCATGAATCCGTAAATATTGTTTTTTCGGAAACGTTCCGTTTTACTTAATCACAAGGCTAAAATATTTATACATTGTGCAAGATGACATAATCATGTTATGTTTGACGAGGGCGTTTTCCTACCTCGCGACTCGCACCTACACAGCGTAACACGTGGTTTGTGTGTGAAGCTGAGGCATTATATGCCACTTTACAGAATTTTATTTTGTTAATTTTCTTAGACAACGGAGAGGGACGACCAAGAGCTCACCTGACCTTTTTACAACCTCAAATAGGAACGGGCGACACAAGCTTTCGGTAAGATTTAGATATAACTCACTTACGAAGAAGCATTTGATTTTCACAGAGTATAAAGACCGTTTGTTGTTTCGTTGAACTGGGTTCGATTTAAAAAAAACATCTGGAAAATGAGGAGCGACAAACCGCAGCCTATCCCCTTGGTCAAAGTTCAAATTGATATTTCTTCTCATTCCCCAGAGATCCATCTCATTGCTCAGCGAGGTAGAAATTGCTTGCGTTAGGGTTCTTGCCTCTGATCTACACATTATTGAAAAAAAGTATACCTGTCATGTTACGACAGATATCTAAAGGGCGTTATATAGAACCAGTTGTCAACATTGAGTACCGGTAACCCTTACCCAAGGAGATGAACTCCAATTTTTTTTTGTTCGCAAGATTCGTAGTTCGGTATTTTCGTTATTAGTAATTAATTCGATTTCTTCCGTTGTCTTGAAACACATCCAGAAATAGCCATAGCTCAGACCTTCCGCGGGGGGGGGGGACGAAACCGCGCGAGAGTTGAATTTTGGCTAATGAATTTGTATAGTTCCTCCGCCATTTTGGGCTATTATGGCGCAGATTGCTTCAACGACTGGCTTGCGTTATGTCATAAAATCATTTGTTCCTATTGCTGCAATTAGGTTGTGAAGATTTGACTCATGATCAACCGACACTGGGCATCGAACCAAACTATATTCTTTCACACTTGCTCCTGTAGTGACCTTCGGAAGGATACCTTTCACTCACTATATTTATTCTATCCCTACTTCAAAGGGAGCTTGTCGTCGTTCGACGGGGCAGCGACGACGAAACCCATCGACTGTTACTACCCGGAGAGTAAATATACCAGCGAGTAAGTAGCTTCACACCTCCCTATAAAATGATGTGGAGAGTACACATAGTCGTTCCACAAGCTTTCTTACTCATTCAAACCTGAAATAGTTGGGCCTCCACCGTCAACCTGTCATGAGGCACGAGACTGCCGTCACCTTTGACCCCTGCCTGTTTTAAAAAAAAATTTTCCCTCATAAATGATGTTGGGGCTCTACCCACCCCTGCCTCACGCCTCGTACAAAACGAAGAAAGGAAGAGGCGAACGAGAGGGGAGTAATTACCACCAGGGCGAGGTGGTCAGTTCTGCTGTCAAGCAGTCAACGTAATGAATATACTTCCCAAAGGTTGCAGTTTTGTTACAAGTCAACGACGAATTAGTTAAGATTTTTCATCGATATGTTTTATTTATGAACAGTAACACTTCAGAGTGACTCTATACACATTGAACGCATTAGATGATACATTGGTTTATGTCATTATTATCGAATAATAGATTATTATTCATAACGATAACATAACGATAACATAAACACAAGAGGTATACGAATAGGATTATTCTTCCCCTCTCTTATTTTTGTATTATTTCTTCCTATTTTTTTATAAAGAGTAATTCCTTTCAAACACAATCAGCCATACACATATTTCCCGCCCTACAATTCCCGCCATTCGAAGAAAACCACCTCTCCTCAATTCAGTGTTGTTTTTTTCTCGACATCAGTTAATAACTAGACATGTGAAGGCGGACGAACCGCCGACGTGAATACCCCTGCAGAAATTACCTTCGTGGACCTGAATTAGAGTGAGCACGTTATACATATTCATTGATCTCCAGTGAATTTGAAATGACTATCAGTTGTTTCAGGACTAACTGTGATTCATAGAGGGCAGCGACATTCAGTATTCCTACCAAGCCCTAACTCTCCGAACACTTACAGTGTTGTCGGAATAACTAGAGGAATACCAATATTAAATAGGTCTACTGTTATCCACCAGACTGCCACATGACACAAATAGAACATTTTTTACGTTGAACATGATCGTTTTCCTTAACAGGGACATTAATTACATGAACCATTTCTTGCAACTGCTCGCTTCGATAGAGTACACCGGTCATCATCTGCGTGGCCAGCATGGAACACTCAACAAATGATTGACATGCGCAAGGTGAGCACATCCCATATATTAAAATGTAATGATAATAATAATTCATTCGTTTTTCATAAAGCGCTCTATACCGTTACCCTTGACATTGGGACTAGGTATACGCACTACATTTCCCATAAGTTCCTCATAGGTCCTAATCGGACTCCAGGTTGGTGGATAGGAGCAGTCGAGGTAAACCTTGCTAAAAGGGGAAATCAAACCTATTGTATTATCTCCATGACTCTCAGGTCCTATGCTCATAATGAATGTTTATTTATCGTACAAATTCAGGATTGGACCGGATGATGGAACATCGATTCATTCGTAGCGGAGTTCAATGGAACAGGGATGATCTATTGTACAGGCATTATCTTCTAGTATAGCAAATGGCGAGATGACAACGACTGCGACGTTTGCATGACGTCACGATAAAATATCGTTAAGTACTTTTATCAAACGTTACACAGTAACAATTTCTGTAGAATTTACAGTGAATTACTAGCAAATCTGCTGTCCATAATTTACTGTAAATTTCACTGTCAACTACTGTAAATTTCACAGTGAAATAACAGTAATACCATTTTACTGTACAATATATTTCACAGTAGTTTATTGTCAAATTACAGCAAATTAATGGCAGCAGAGTGGCTAGTAAGATACTGGAAATCTACAATAAATGTTTTAAAGTGTGCGTCACAGTGTTAGGAACTGTTTTGCTCTTCAATGTTCACCATTCCAGTTCAACCAGAGACATACACAGGGTTCCTCCAGTTTTGGGACGCTGAACTGGCTCCCAAATATGCCCACTGCTACAGTGGGGTTATCTCCAGATTGTGCGTTATGATACTCGTATACGGTACTCGATCTGAACTGCTACATGCGTTATGTCAACAGATGATTACAGTTTTTCGCAGTCGTCACGGGCTAATCTCCCTACTAACGCAATCCGACTAATAATGAACAAACAACCAACGGATCGATGGGCACTATCTTGAAATAGTTTTCCGTGGTTGGCTATACTGACCTATCCATAATCCACTAGCAGCTATATAATACCTCATACAATAACAGCGCTAGCCCATCAGGAGAATACATTCCTAAGCAGTTGCGCATCAACTGGTCAACCTGGACGCTAATTCGGAATCGAACAATAACATGCTACTTTGTAATTGTAATTTGCATGTCAAAGGACGGGGGAATTATAAAACTGATGGAAGGTTTAAGCATAGATTCTAGAAGCGTCACGTCATACTTTGGGTAAATACTCAGCCAATAGTGGAGGATCTTTTACCATTCACTACGGCGAGCGAATCGCAAGACAACGTGATCTCCCTTTTTTTCTCTATCTATTCCAGACTGGCTGATGACGCATAACAGGTAAGTGGAAGCGTGCTACGGAACTATCGACTGACCCTAACGGTCCTAAAATCCTTCTTGTTCCTACGCCCTGTATCTCTAATAAATGAATAGCAAAGGGACCAAACTGCCTGAATAATCATTGCTGTGCCGAATAGTCGTGATCCAGTGTAATATGCATTTTCTCGGAGCCTTCCTAGTCATGATCGGCATACGAATAAAATATACTGAAACTCACAACATGGGTGGATAATTGGTAATAGTCATCAACGATGATAGATACAAAAATTAAAACTATACACTTTCTGTTCCTCCATTCAGAACACAATGACTATCATGTTTTGTTGAGGCATCGAACACTGAAATTGGGCATAAGTATGTCATTAAAACACCTGTGCGTCTTATTATTCCGATATCTGACGAAGTTGCATCATATCTAACTGCAGAGAACTCATAAATAACGCTCGGAAACAACAACCATGGCAAACTTTAGTAACAGTTTGAAAATGTCCTGAACAAGGACCTAATGAAAAAGCAACATGATCGGTTCTTAAATTATTTTTTTCATCTGTGAAAACAAATGAAATGTGTTCGTAATTACTTTGGATAATTAAACCTGTTAAATGTGTGAGGTGAAGTTCCGGTCATCCAAATTCTAGTTGTTGAGTTGACTGATTGAACCTTTCGGAGTTACAACCTGTATTTTGGGTGGACTGTATCGGCGGTTGGAGTACGACCAGCAACAGCGTCTCATCACAAGGCACTTAACAAATTGAATGAAGTTATAAGAATGCAATCATCGTGATAGGTTTTTCAAGTCTTCATTTGCACGGTCAAGGAATTTGGTCGCCTAATCTCCATCAAGGTATCGCAGTGTAGACTTCGCGTGGCTGTAATCGGAAAAATATCATATTTTTTGTTGATACACCTATTACGACGCGATCAATTAACGAGAGACTATTGCCTACACCACATTCACATTATAATGAGTGATCGTGAGTCAATCACATACTAGTACCAGTATTTTAAAATTATTTTTCTATTCTGAACACAATTCGAAATACACAAAACTGGACATCAGTCAGGTTCCAATTCTTCCATATGCCACAGGTTTCTTTCAATGTATGGAAAAATTACCGAGATCGAATGCCTGATGATCAGTCACTTTTTCACCGCTCCGCAATTTGATTATCATGTCAATCACTGTGGTGAGTTCGGCAATATGCTGCTACACGATGACAAAATCTGACATCATGAAAACTGTCCAATAAATATGTTCTGTTTGCGAGTGGTGAATTGAAAACGAAATCCGCGAAGTCTGGAAGTAATCATATCGTCATTAAGTGGCCATTGCAAACAATTGTCTGATCCGCTTTTATCTCAAATTTAGTGAAGTCGTGAAATGGCTTTCTGTAGTGAAGAAAGACTATTTGGCAAAAAATGCCTCGTTTGATGATTATTGATGAACTGTTTACCTTCATCGCTTGTCGCCTTCACGCACTGGCTACTATCTATTGTTACGTACTGACCGCGACTCATGGACTCGGAGAATAATCCATAAGATTCCCGGGATTAATTGTCACCAACTAGCCTATAGTAAGGCACATTAAAAGGCGCACATTATTATGCTCAATCGGCACGCGCCTATACGAATGTCGTGTATGCTCCTGAAACCCTGTTGTCTAGGGGCATCATATATTTACTTTATTATTCTCACCCTCTCATGGCCATCCGTTCTTCTTCCCTTCTTCACAGCTCCTCCTCGTCCTCATCAAACGCCGCGTGGTCATCCTCAGTCAACTGCATGTGGAAAGAATGGTCGGTCAGGCGACTTAGTAGAGGAATGAACGAAAGGCTCCCGTTGCGAGATTTCCAATGTGTCTCGTACACAAGCATATGGGTATCGAATGTTGAAAACTGAAGTCAATTTCGAAGGGCTATTGAAATAGACAAAACCTACTGCAATACACACAAAACGAGAAATTATGGTCCCTTATAACAAAATATCCACGATGAATAAGTGATGCTCACCCACGTGACGCGCATACAACTCGCGGCAGACGCTGATATTTGTCTTTCTTATCCTAGGATGACTATCTGATCGTATGAAAATTCCTCATTCCCAATCATCGTGAACATATTTGAGAGTATGACACACTCATTTCATGTCTATCATTACGATGGTATCGGCCACCTTCGATCCCTCCAAAGAAAAGGCACCCACCAGCACGTACACACGTACAGCTTGTCATAGAGGAAATGGTCGTTCCTGTATGTGCTGAGGAAGTGCTCTTAACCTTCGCTGTTTGACAAAACCCCCATGCAGATGTGTGTGTTTTCATGGAGAGCCTAAATCGATAATAACAAATTGCCTCATTACTAAACTATTATCGAACTAGAAATTAGCCTGGTGGAATATTAGGACTAAATTCCTCCTCAACCGCATTGGAACGGAAGTCAGTAATGAAAGAAATGATCCTTCGCGAAAATACACCATAGAAAAAAGCAAGAGCGACGAAATAAATATGGTTGAAATGCCTTGTAATCGTTGCCCATGGAAGGAGGCACGAGTTAGGCAATGGCTGAAGAACAAGATTCCCTTTTGTTTCGAAAATTGGACCCGATGATGGAGCAAAAGCTATTTCCGACATATAAACCTGATAAGAAGGTACGACTGACTGTATGGTTGAAGACTGAATAACTCTTCATTACACCCTTTGACAGTGTTTAGAATTGAATTCTGAGTGTTCATGGTTTAACCCAGTTGCTCATATATTGACTCGGTAGTTATAATTCCAACTACTTGTTGTTCATATTAATTGTGTTAAAGTTGTATGCAAAATTGTTTTGTATTAAGTACTGGTTTGGAGAGGAAAAGAGACCTTACATGAAGATTTGCTTCACATGATTAACATTATGAATGGCATTTGTTGTTGTTGAAACTAGAGAAGAGGGAAAGCCCGCCGAACGTTGTATGAAATGACAGGTCAGGGGTAATCGTTTCCCCTCGGACATCTTGTGTGTGGGCGTGGGGCGAGGTGAGGGCTCAACTTCTCATGCTGCATGCAGGAACTTCCTTATGCATTAATTTGAGATGAACAAAATTATTTGTATGACAGACATGAATTCATCCCGATTAGATTAATCTCCGTGCCCTCTGAAAACAGCAACGTACTCTCAGACGGATTTTTTTTTTTAAATAAATTGATGGATCGGAAATATTTCAGATTTCGAAGATTTTTCATTGAAGAAGAACACCTGAGAAAGGGGTAAACTCAGTAACTGGAATGTTAATTACCAAGATGCGAATTGTCCATTATTCAAGAATGAGAATAAGAACCAATATGTCATGGTCAGAGATTAGTTCCAATTGAGATACCAGAATTTATGTTTACTGACATCCCATCACATCACCGATATATATAAATTCTTAGACCCCAGAGTCCGCAGATGTTATTCAAGACTCTGAACCCTCTTGTTACTAATCAATACAAATTGGCATGCGGACCTGATTGCGATCCCGTTGTGTAACCTTGACAACAGAAACGAAGACAGCCATAGCCTTTTCTTTACCGCCCACACACTTCGAACGAAATTCTTCTCTCGATCCCTACAAATGTTTGACTGAAGCAGAGGTCCTCCCATATCCCTCTCGTGAGGCCTATAGTTTAATGTTATTATGAGGAATACATTGTGCCAAGACCAGACGGGGCAAGCAAAGGTAAGTTTTACCCTAGCATACTTAGGTACAACTGACACGTACAGACTTTTCTTTTTAAACTGTATTGTTGTTGAGTAGTCCTCGTATATTCCACTAAAGCCCGCCTCAAATGTACGAAACTGCGAGTTTGTGAACAGTTCCCATTATGACTACCGGAATCTCGTAGTAGAGTGGAGGCGTGGGCGCTGACCTCAATACCGTAGCCTGGCGAACTACAAGAATTTGAATAAAAACCCCGAAGTTTCTGTTAGGACAAATGACATCAGGCATGCGCAGTTGGGACTGCGAAAGCTCGACCGAATAAGTCGTCTCATACATACTGCGAGTGTCCCAACCTTCGTTAGTAATTCTCGAAAAGTCCAGACCTTTGACATTATACACATACCCTGTTCGTTTTTTCGCTGTAAGATTATCCATTGTACATGTGTTCAAAAACACAATACGGTCTCCTTTCGCGAATGCTTACGTCGATTGCGCAATCGACTGTAATCTCTCGCAAGTGTGACCGCAGGCGGGTCCGAAAGCATCGCAGCCTCGGACTCCTACAGTGTAAAGGTATCTGAGCCTTCCATCAATCAGATCAAATCCTCTACATTCTTTTTTAACTAATTTATCTCATCATTGAGGCCTGTTATGTATTTTTTCATGCATGGTCACGTTGTATGCAACTACCGAAATTCCACGCAATTGCCAACTTCGCGCGCGTGCCCGTATACCTCATTTGCCATGTAGGCTAGACCTTAGAGCACATCATTCCATGTATACACCAAAATGCTTGCGCATACCATGCACATGCCTATGTGAGCGTTCCCATTTTACCTATTCTTTTTGCAGATTATGATGATGGCTGCGCTCGGATATTAGCTTATACGCCTCCATTATAATAAAACAAAACATCGTCCCTCTTGACAGAGATAGTGGCGAATGTATGAATGTCACTGTAGACAAGACTGTTCTCGTGCACCCATTACCGAAGGCGTACCTGCTCTACACTGCGAATTCGTTCAAATGCCTGGTTGTCATTCCCCCCCCTCCCCCCCCCCCCCTCCCCTTAGGGTAGTGTCGCAGTGCGGTCACCTCACGCCTCGGCTCGACGCCTCCTTGGCGGTGTTTTTTTCCCCTCTCCTGTACTATCCTGTGTAGCATCTGCTAATCTATCAATAAAATTCCTCAGGATAACTTATGACTATAAAAAATGATTGACAGTTGTTACCCAAATTCATACTTAGTACGCATATCCAGAGTTCAAGCGGTATCATCCTGATCGTCCACACTTAATCAACATTTTGTTTTCTTCTGTCGCTCTGTCTGGTGATCAGGGTATCTGTCATGCACCCGCCATCACTTCCTAATAGCATGCTTTTTTGCGGATTTTGGTACAACAATTACTCCCAATTAACCACATATCTAGTTTCCTAGCAACTGTTCGTTGTATCCTTGCCAGTTTGCCGTATGCGGAAACCACCATTGGCGTAATATGTGAACTTGACGCGTAACCCGAACTTGATTGTCGTATGGTGTTTTCAGCAACTGTTGGATAACTTCCATCCAATGATGAGAAGACTGCGCTACTGTGCTGAAGAAGGTACTGGCCCGTATATGTTCGTTCGCCCATGCGTTGTGTAATCGCCACGAAATGTATCAGCCAATTCCAACAAACGCAGACGGTCCCAAATCCGGAATAGTCGTAGCTTTGAACTCCGCATATCCAAAAATTCACGTCTCTCCGCCAATGCGATCAAATACGATATGTTCTCATTTGTCCCGCATACATTGTGGGATATTAATTTCTTTGAATACGGAGTCCTCGTCAACTGCAGTGTCAATGGTATGGCTTTCTAAATCGAGATGATCATCAGCCACATCATGGAACAGGCAGTGAACATGAGAGAGAACTCTAATACCAATGTTAAGATCGTGTTCCCCGTCGCACCATTATTTGGATACATTCTTCGCTGCATGTTTAAACCGCGGGTGCGTATTAATGTAACTTGCGACTGGTTTTCCCCCCTAGGAAATATGAGGATTTCTTAGGCAGGGTCTACAAAATAAGACAGGAGAAAGAAAGGTAGTAACAGGAAATTTATTCAAGGCACTCAAACCGGCTCAGAATAATATTCGTGAGAACCAATGAGTATTCATGAAAAGATGCCCTATGAATGGATAATAATAAACAGAAACTAATAAAATACGCACTAAATCTTACAAGATTACACTATCCTCAGGGCCCGAAATGAATAAAAATGTATTTATTAAACTAAGCCTTTAAAGGACTACTTGACCTCCCCTCAAAGACAATATTTGTATCAACAATTTCACTTACTCTCTCCGGGGTCCATTCACACCACAGTATCTCTCTCACACTTGTGGCACCACTCCCAATCACCTCTCCCCCTCCGTTCCGTAATCGCAGACGAGATAAGAGCTCGATTTAAAGAGGAATATTTTGCAGCCGTTCCTCTCCGGCTGGTCGTAAAGTTCCGGCTGCCGTATGCGATAACCCTTTCCTTCCTGCCCTTGGGAAAGCACCGCCCCCAATCCCCC
Organism: Sclerodactyla briareus; assembly: GCA_026419785.1. Lineage (NCBI taxonomy): Eukaryota > Metazoa > Echinodermata > Holothuroidea > Dendrochirotida > Sclerodactylidae > Sclerodactyla > Sclerodactyla briareus. The sequence goes on along the minus strand of JAODTK010001998.1, from coordinate 100,235 downwards.
TGCTGCTCGCGTCGTGTACACGACGAACGGCTTTGCGTATTCCGGTATGCAAGAATCGCTGTGAGTTAGCTCCTTTTAAGTTGTTGAATGCTTCTTCCTAGTCCGTCGCCAGTGTATGGCGAATGATTTCTGATTTCTGATTTCTGATAATGAGTTCTTGCTGAATAGATGGCATTTTGCTGGCTGCAGCTTCATGCCGTGTCTGTGCGCCTGGCAAACACGTTCAAGTTCTCGCCAGGTGGGTGTTGAAGTCTTCTGATAACACTATGCGTCGTCAAGTAGACCAGGAGGGTCTCATAATCTGAGGTCACCGAGACAGCTTTGCATATCCCGTTCGAATGTCGAAGGCGCATTGGATAATCCAAACGGCCTCGGTTCCACTCGAACAACCCCTTGTTGTAGTGAAGCCGTCCACACACTCCTAAGAGGCTCCGGCTTCTTATTCACTGGGCCGAGGGGCGAGGCCTAGGGACTGTGACTCTCCCCTGCACACCCTTCTTCAGGATATCATCCCCGTGTTGTTTCACATCTTAAACATCTGTGGGGAATGCGCCTGTGTCGTTGTCTAATCTGCTGCGTCGTTGCGTGCCCTAGATCCATGTCTCCGTTGAGAATAGTGCTATTTTTACTGACGAGTTCCTTGTACACTCTGTTTCCTGGGACTTTCGGTCAGCTCCGTGCTGTCAACTCCAGAAGTTTCTTGCAGACCTCACCGGGAACATCTTTGTTCCGCCACCTGCACTTGTTCATGGTAGACAACGTCTCCTTCATCCTCGTTTAACTATATTCCATTCCGGGTTTGCTCATCAAAACGACTCCATAGATCTGTGCCAAAGTGCCAAGTCGCGTCGTACGTTGTATTTTAACTGGAATGGATTCAAGTTCAATATCTCACTGGGACCCTCCCTCTTCAACTTGCACCAGTGGCTCTTGCAATCTGACATTTTTTCTTTAGTTCCTACTCCCGTCCATGGGTTGATCACGGCTTCATAATCTGTCCCCTCGGTCCCTCCTGCCTCGCCCCCGTCCCAGAATCTCTGATTTATTGCTGCCGTATCCCTCGCCGAAAGATCCTGCGGGTCTTGCCAAGTGGCTGCGCGCTCACGGTACAACTGTTGATAATATTGTCACTGCGATCCGTATCGAGGATGCCTTTTAGCTGTCATCCTCTCCATCTCTATGTCGATTTAACTTAACCCGCTATGAAGTTCTCTCGGTTTTCTGGGCTCCTTGATGTGCCGTCCTTCCATTGGATAGCCTCCAGCAATGGAATGGTTTAGTTTAAATGAGCAGAGTCCCTCCTGTGTTGCTCGTAGCGATGTGGACAACTGTCGGGCAATATGTCCTTCAAAACAAATATGGCCGTGACATTCCAGCTGTCATAGTGTCCTCCTCTCTCATCCCACCTGACCCTGCCTGGTTAGGTCAACCTGCTTTTGAAGTTCCTGTTGTTTCTGCTCTCGTCACATCAGCTTTCAGTGTCCCTTCAGTTCACCTGCCGCCATGTCCCGAGGAACATCCTCTCGTTGGTGGTCCACCGATGGAGGTGTTACCGTCTCCACCTCAAGTCCTTCCCTCTCGACCTCGATGGCTAGTACCGTTGTTTCCCTTCGTATTGTACCTTGAGTTTCCGACTCCACGCTCAGTCGCTATCATCAGACCGTCCACAATCGGCATCCCTCACTTGAGCGGTGATCTTCCGGCCCCCCCCCCCCCCCCCCCGTGGAGTTTTCCAGTTTCTTGAACGACAATGCAAATTACGTACACCTCCAACGCACATTGCGTCCTAACATCACATTAGACAATCGGTTGTCACTGGCATTTTTCCCCATATACACTCTTCAGTAACCCCATTATATCATGAACCTTTTCCTTCTGTCCATGACCATTACTTCTCGTTTGGCTTCCCCTCCTAAGTACCGTAAGATAAATTCAGCCTATGAAATCCTCAGGGGTACGCCACCTTTAAGCGAATTCTACTCCAGCCTGCCCATTCCCAGGAATGACAGATCGTTTGGGGATTTTTTTCCTTCCACTGAGACTGGAATCGGAAATCCTTTGGGACGTAGGAATGGCACAACTGAACTACGCGTCGTGAACGTTTTCGAATTGTATAGATGAATGAACCCTTTTTCACTGTTCAGTTCAACGAAATCTCGATGGCAATCCTCGCACAACTTTCTCCAGATAATTCCTGCCATATAAGCAATCGCAAATTTCTCTGTTTGCTGACAAAGGAAACGATATTTGGTTCTCTTCGTGATCCTGTTTCTGTTTGAGCAGGATCATGGTACATAAATTAAACCAATATTCCATTTTGGATTTATCCATTTATCACGCTGTGTCATCAATTGCTGGTGGAATAGCCATATTGGTTTTGACATCGTTCTATGCCAATTTAAAATGCGGTGTGATATGACAGACTACATTAATTGGCCGCCCTCTAAGAAATAATGATATTCCAAGCGGGCCTGAAGAGACAATAGATAAATAAAATAATAAGGGCAAACATTAACGTTATTTGGTTCATCTTCGTTATCATGTTGTTTTTCATTACACTACATCTACAGCCACAATCTCTAGTGGCTAAACTACAGTACCCCTGAATGCCTGCTCGCAATCTGTCCATAATAACATTTGTTTGGAATCACGCGAGTGTACGAGTTACTCATAGTGACCCCTCTGACGTGAAGGCTGTTACCCTTATCTCTGATGATAAAAGCCATATTTGATGAACAACTTGCTTCCCTTGTGAACCGAGGCTTCATTGATGAATCAGAGACATCGGTACTGCCCCAGTAGAGATGCAATATCCAGTTTTAATATGGTCGTTATCCTCGTGATTACTGAGTCGATTCTTTATTTTCATCCATCTCTCTTTCTCTGGTGTAGAGGAGTGGATTGACGTCGTTGCTGGAGAGTGTGAGCTTCAATATCCTTCTTTGGATCTTTCAGCAATTTCATTCCTGGTAGCCCTGGATATTGCATCAACAGTGCCGTTAGATTTTCCTGACCGATACACAACCCTTTTTGCTTGAATACCTAGATTACCTGTTCGCTAGGTGTATCTAGAGGATCAGAGTCTGTGACACTGCCAATACGAATAAACGCCGAACTATCACCCGATTTTCTTCAATATTTGAATTTTTAAAACTTCAGGATAGTGAGTAGGTTGATATCGTCTGGATCTTTATCTTTCGTTTCCTCCTGCACAGCGGTGATGTCAAGGATATATCTCGTAAGGTCTTCAAATAGTTAGCATCGCTGAAACACACTGAAACTAACCCCCAAACCCCCGTAACCGTCGTTCCGTCCGCAAAACAATCTTGGAACTCCTTAGTGACGTCACAACTTATCTACTATACGCCCGCATAAGTAAAATGCAACAATGGTGCTCCCCTCCACCCAGCTTCTCTGTAACGACGCACACAGAGTGAACAGAACGCGGGTAATAAAGAACCTATCAACTACTTCCTTGGTGAAGCAAAGGCTTCATTGGTGATGGAAAGGCAGAGACATCGGTTATTGCCCTCAGTTTGAGAGTGCATATCCCGTTTTTAGATGGCCTTATCAGCACTGCTTACTGGATCTGATAATCAGGAAGGCGACAAAGAATATATATTTCAAAAAAAACAGTGTATTCGGCCCAAGCACACACCCTTAGAAAAATGAATATGAAATGAAACATCGAACTACCAACAATAATAAATATTCAATTCAGTCTGGAAATCACTAAGCTAAACTTAGTTTCCTGGGTAAAGTGAAAATCCACTGAAGTCTATGCCACCATATGACCATGTCACCTTCGTTTTATACCAGTTATTAATGAATAAAAATGATTAAATAACTTCAGTGCTCCTCAGTTCGGGCTGTGCTCGGAATTCTTTTCATACACAAATAAATAACTAAACACACTCAACCTCAGGAATGTATTACCATAAAAATCACGGAACCCATTCCCTGAATACCTCATCATCCAGCGCCAATTATCCCGAGTATTTCACTCAGATGATCCTCAGTTCTGGAGGCGAGCCGAATCTTTTCATACACCAATAAATAACTAAAACACTCAACTCAGGATGTATACCAGAAAAATCACGGAACACATTCCTGCATAAATCTCATCCAGGCCAATCTATCCCCGAGTATTTCTTCAATATTTGAAATTGTCAAATAGTTAAGTAGCTGATATCGTCGGGATCTTTTATCTTCGTCTCCTGCAGAGCGGTGATGTCAAGGTCATATATGTGAGGTCTTCAAATAGTAAGCGTCGCTGAAACAATGCACTACCCCCAACTCCGTAACAGTCAGAAACAATCTTGAACTCCTTAGTGACGTCACAATTTATATAGCTTATACGCCACGCAATAGAGAAAGGTTAACATATGTCTCCGTGACGTGTCCGAACAGCATAGTGACCAGAACGCGGGAAAGAAGAACCTAATCAACTAACTAATGGAACTTACGCAATGGAAAACTGAAGCTGAAACAACTGACACGAGCAGCTAACGCGCTTGATGTGAAGCTAAAGAAAATCGTAAGGGTAAAAAATTCGCCACATAACGCTCAGCTAAAATACAATTAAACTCAGACCATGGCCATCGAATGCACAATGTATTGCTGGCCCAGCCCAGGACAGGTAGCGAACTAGTTTAATAATATAATACTATCGCCAATATAGGCTGAGGGGCAAGTTGAAACGTTGCAGCCAAGACGAGCTAGGATAGAAACGGTATACACTAAAAACATTTTTTTGTTACAACATGTGATTGACTGTGCTAATTTAGAACTGATGACAGATGTACTCGGGTAAGGCTAGGGGTTGTACCATCCCGTTACACGTGCTTTAGAGAAGAGCCTCATTAGCCGTAGTCCTAAACTATATCTTTTGATTTATAGTGCTAGAAACCTAATGCATCGTATTTTCCCTTTACATGAGTCAATTGTGTCACACAAGGCCAAGGATATATTTCACAGAATTATTCCAACTGCCATCTATGCGCCCTGGGCCGCCACCCTTATGGTGAAGAATTTTACTTACAGGGTCTTGCCATTTATAGAAATCATAAAGAGGATAAGGAAACCCTGAGCTTTTACTGTGGCTGGCGGAGGTCTTCAGTTTGCAGCAATATTGCCATGCAATCATCTACACTGGCACTGAATACTTGCGTAGCGAGCTTATCTCTTCTCCCTCATCATGGGCTTCACTTTCTCGTAACTGGTTCAGTGCCTTGAGGTCTTCCCATATAATACATTGACCACCGTATCCTAAAATAGCTAATCTCTGGTGTAGTTGGCACACATTTTATATGTGGCAGGCGTCAAATGTGCGGTAGGCACAGGATTGGTTTGGAGAAATTTTGCTTCCAAGCTCGGCACAAACGCTCTCATCATTACGGAATTACTGTCACATGTGACAGAAGGGAATGCCACTCCACGACAGTGCAACCCTGTGAATACGTGCTTACTTAGGCGAGACTGACTTTTCCAAGACTTTTTCCAAGAACCAAGTATTTAGGAAATATCCTCGGGGTAATTTTCTACTTATCATTGAGTGATACGGCAGGACAACCAATGATCCATTACCAGCGGGCTGGTATCATCTTAAGCATTCTGTCATCAACATAGCCATAAATGAAGCATGGTAAACTCCATGTGCCTAATGATTGCAGTTCGCCAAACATGACAGGCTCATAGTTTGAGTTCCGACCAGGTCGATAGTTACACCTGAATTATGATCTCACCGGTTTTTGGCTTGGTAGAGGCGAGCAGGAGGATTTGGCGCCATTCCATTATTGTTGCTCTAGGTTTCCTCTGTTGAAAACGAGGAGTAAACGGTATGTATTTGATCTGATAGATTCTCAGAGCTACACCTGTCCAACTTGTGACTGTCCAGCTGGTTTCTGTTGGACTTCTACAAACCCAAATTTATGTCAATTATCGGAAACGTGTTGACTGAGCTAAACACTGCAAAAGCTTGCTACCATCGAGAAATATTCTGATAACAAAGTTAGAAGATGCGCTGCTATGATCGCATTGACGTGGTAAGGAGGATTGTGCTTTCCTGTTTATGAAATATATCAGGATTCAGACAGTAAACAATGCTAGCTCCAGACATTATTGCAATGGGGTACCATGAATCCTACAGTGACCTTCCTACACCCTATCCTAACCTCAGAGTAAAGCAACCTTTTTTCGTAGTCTTCCAATACGACCGCACCTTCATGCTCCGGAAATGTTTTCGCCTCCCATAGTTTCCCAAAAATTGGCTTAAATACTGAGCCAGATACTCATATAAAAACATCATTCGGGAGAGCGACGCCTCCGCATTAATATCCAGAATTACACTTGAAAACTAGCGCCTGGCAATTTCTGCCACTACCACTAGACTGGGTGATGTCAATGTTGGTTTACTTCTATTTTCATCCATCTCCACCTCTTCGTACTTCAGGAATCTCTGCAACTTCTCCACCGACTCAACGTGGTCTGACTGGTCTCCTCCTCCTCTACAACGGAATTACAGCTCACACCCCTCCGTAATTTCTAACAAGAGAATCAGTTCGGTACCAAAACATTCAACAACGCTAACTGTCGGTCTGTATCTGACTGAACTGCATGTCCGCCTGTCCAACTGACTGGTGAATGTAAGAACCTGTAAAATTCGTTAAAAACCAGAGAAATTCCGTAAACGCCCGCTCCTGTGCCTCACCTTGCAAAGTCAAAATATGGAATCGATATGAATTTGAGTTATATACGCTTAATATACAATGAACAATACTCCGACACACCCAATAAGACGCGCATGAAAGAATTTCGGCGCGCGTGGAGCGACACGCGAACGCGCCCATTCGAAGCGAGTAAAATACGGACTCGCGTACATAAAATATAATCTAAATTACACACGCGCGCGAGCATAACATGGCACTGAAGCTCTAAATTACATCCCTATTGAAAATTGGAACATCTCCAGTTTCCTCCCCGCTTGGTTCTGACTTCCTCACTTACTTCAGCGGTCTATGTTCCAAGCTCCCCACAAGTATGGTTTCTACCTTCTATGATTCGGTGAAACATCGTTGTTGCATTCGTCTGCTGTTTCCCCCCTTACAGCAGCAGAGAAATCTGGTTTCCCTGATGGATAGCATCGAATCTCGGATAGAGCGTCAATCTGGGTGTCCCATCCCGCCGTGGCAGCCCGCGCTGCCGTGAACTGTTTTTCCTCGGCCGTTTCGGACACTCATTGAATCCATGCCCCCTCACCCAGCAACTGTAGCAAACAACATCTCTTGGCCCTGTCCTTTGGTTATTCATTACCATCAGTTCCTGGACTGCACCTTTCAGTGTTCGCATCTCTTCTCTCATCGCTGTGATCTCGCCTTCCAATAGGAGCTTTAGATTCAGACGGCGACGCCAACGTATGACGACGTAATGTTTTCCACGTTGTAGACCACATCGCCGCCCTGCAGTAAGGGCGTTTAGATGTCTACGACGCGTCAATGTACCAGTTCAATAAAAATGTGCGGGTTTCACGAATTGCGCGACTTTCCGATTGCGCTTTTAAGCCTTGATCGTTAAAATCCCGAATTCCATGTTTAGCTGATTTATCAATGCTTTATCTTCCAAGTGCATTGCCTCCTTCTTATGTCGAGGCAGCTATTTCTATTATGCTGTGTAGTCTCTTCGAAGGCCTACCGAAATCCGCTAATGCCTCTTCTTCATTCTGCAGCGAGTGGGAAATTCTGGCTGATGAGCCTTGAACTGAGTCATTGACACCGAAACAGAGCTTGAGAGCACCAACCACTTGTTTCATAACGGTCCTTTTCTCTGTCCGTCCCGAGCTGAACCCGCTATTTATATATATATCTATAATACTAATATATGTCATATATAATATATAATATATGTATATATATTAATATATATATATATATATATATATATAATATATATATATATATATTATAATCCAAAATGTGTCGCATCCCAACTATATCGGCTGTTCCACTCACATTTTTCCGAGCTCAATCGCATTTCCATATATTTTCACTGTTGCATACATGCTCTAACTTTGCTACGCCCAGGGAGACTTTTCTGAGACTTTCAAAATACTCCGACGCCTGTCCGAAAAACGGGTCAGGTATCGCCTCCCCCCACCATTGTCCTAGGCCTATAAATTCTCAGCCGTCTTCTCCTCAAGTTATCACTTCTGTGATCAATTGCACTGACGAAAGACTGTAAGTGTCCGAAGCCTCGCTATCACAAATAATCGGCTGTTTTACTCTCATTTTTCCTAGCTCAATCTGCTATTTCGCATTCTCATTCGAGATCCAGCCATCATTTAACTGGCATTGGTGTTTTACAGTTTGGCCTCTTATCTATCTATCTATTCATATCTATCTATATATCTATCTATCTATCTATATGGTCTATGTCTACATCTATCTATCTATGTATATATATATATATATATTATATATATTATTTATATATATCATATATATATAGATAGATAGATATATATACTATAATATATATTATACATAATATTAATATATATTATATATATATATAATATATATATCTATCTAATATAGATATAATATATATATATATATATATATAGTATATATATAGATCTATTATATATAAAAAAAAAAGTTGAAAGTGTAGACGATGCGATGATTGGGAATGAAAATGTTTAAACCTTTATTCCGACGTTCGGGTTTAACCCCTTCATCGAGGAATAAATACTTGTAACTAATACACAGCCCCTACTTAACTAAACACGCGTGCAATGGAATGTTATGCGCGCAATAAATAGCAAGTGAAAATTCGCGCGTTATTGTCTCATCACTAATGCTAAATTTCTGAGCAAACAAAGAAGCAAACGCGCATTACTATCTAAAAACAATTCCGTCACTAAGATGGACGGTGAGGCTATTGAATAATGAACAATACATGGTTAACCGAACTGTACTCAGTGGATGAGAGAAAAGTGAACAAACACAGCATTGCCACGCACGGTGGTATTACTGCAAACACGCATAAGATTATCTGATAGTAATATACTGAGAAACTGTGTGTGTGAAAACTGCTAGAAATTAAATAATATTGAATTTAGTATTCATACTATTCCGTTTCAGCGTCTGCCTTTATATTTAAATCTGTTCTTTGCTCACTAGACGGACATAGTCGGTACCCTTGCCCGTCTGATAAACGGATACGCTGTGAAATCGTTATTAGAACACAAGGGATGTGAACATTGACGTGGTCAGCGGACTGATACCACCGCGCCGTTATCCTAATCGATTGTAAGTGAGTCTGTTTCCGTCTGTCAGTCGCCATTTTGTTCCAACCTACATACAATATCCCGCAGTTCTTGCATGTGATAACATACACAACATCACAGGTAATAAACGGCAAAATGGACATATCTTATATATATTATAGATATATATATATATATATATATTATATATATATATATATCTATATTATATATATATATATATATAATATATATATATATATATATATATTATATATCGATATGATATTTGATCATCAACAGAAGGTCCGCCACTTTTAGAATGGGCGGCAACTAGGAAGGCAAAACGGTGATATCGGAGCCCTGTTTATTGGTTATTAACCGAAGTCGGAAAGTCAGGTAGGGGAGGTTTCGCCCCTACATACAAGCTATGGGACACTTAGAGCACCTCAGATGGTAAAACGACGTTAGTGGATGGAATCACAATGAATCTACCCGGCTTAATGATGGCTGCTGGTAGGAAATTCCTTGTCAAAAAATCACCATATGCTGGCACACCCAGACACTTGGTTGCCAGCCACAGGATATTTCCCACTCTCTCTTCTGTAGGTAATCTATTATGAACAAAGAGAAGGCTTTGGGTTAGGGGTTGGTTTTGGTAGCCTCTATAGGTGGGAGAGAAAGAAAATTCTCAGCAAGATTGCGGATCTTGCATAAGGACGCGCCAAGACTCCTTAAAACAATATCCTGACAGTCCCTTGATTTTAGGATCATGCGTGGTGACTAGAGGAAGCGGGAGGAGGTAGCCTTCTTATCTTTTAGGTGAGAAGGGTAGTTCGTTCGATTTTTGACACTTTGTATTTGTCTATGTTACCATGAGAGCGGGTATCCCCGTCTAGGAATTGGCCAGCAAGGGCCTTAGCTGGGAATGGTAATCTGAGTCATCAGAACAAACGCGCCTGAGCGTATAGCCTGAACATACACAAGTGATCTCTGAGATAGAGGAAGGGTAGAAATGCCTACCCTAGATAGGTATGAGCATCAGTCGGTTTAGAATAGATTATATATATATATCTATATATATATATCTATCTATATATACATATAACCATGTCCGTGTGTTGGAACATTATATATATATATAGATGAAAGCGAAGAGTGTGTGCGCTTAATTCCAACAAATTTTAATTTCAACAGAAAATTTTAGCCTCCTCGGGAGGCTTTATCAACTGTACAAATGATAAAAGACTCAATTTTACAACCGTTACCTGTTAACAATAATATCAAAAAAAACACTACTTATTCGAGTAAATATGCGTGAGATAAATAGACCTGCCCACACAGTGAGCGCAACAGTGGCGCGTTACTGATACGTTATGGTGAGGGAATAAGCATGATGTGGGAACGCGGGAAGGGAAAATTATTGACATCAAACGACACTATTGTTATGAGCCCGAATCGGGTCACAACGTGACAATAACCCTGTTGCTGGTAACAAAGAATTAAACATGTAACAATAATCAATGTTACAGAAACATGCGCGCACTGATACACTTGAACGGCGACGAACCAGAAAGTAAAAGTACTGGAGTATAGCACAAATTGCTGTCAAAACTAGTGTCGTGAGAGCGAATAATGGGACAACTAGTACAAAAAGGTTGATAGGCTAGATGAGTACAGAACAAACCTTGGTCAAGACATATGATAACGACTCACCTAGTTTAAAAAAAAGTTTTACCTGAGAGATCAGACAGCTCTTGTTCATATCCTGCTTATGGGAGTTCAGACGCAGAATTGAGGTTAGATATGTGTCCTTGTGTTCTGTTGTCAGCACTCTAAGTCCGTTACTGTTTGTATCCACTATTTAACACCCCTCTCTGATCTCAAAACGACTCATATCTTAACACGGTGTTGTTCAAGGTTGAAATGCTCTGCTACTGGCCTTCGATGTGTTTTAGCGGTTCGCACATCGGACTTATGGTTGTTAAATCTGAGTCTAAATTTAGTACCAGTCCTCTCCCACATACACGTACCTGTGCTTTTCCTACATGTGTTAATATAATTACGTTTGCATGAGTTGCAAGTTGTACATACCCGTGTTGAGGGGGAACACCACATAACTCACTTCATCCCCCTGTTAGGGCATATGCTCGCATATCTTGCAACGACGGTCACCACATGGTTCATTGCACTGCTCGTTTCTCTTCTGTTCGTTTGCCCTAGTTTCGTGGAAGTTAACAAGGACTTTGGTTTGGGGGGGGCTGTTTTGTTAGCAGTGATAGAAGGATCCATGAAAAGAAGTACCTTGGGGTGTGGTCTTGCCGTAGTACTCCCACGACGATTTGATCAGTTAGATAGATTACGGGTACAGGGTGGTGTTCGCTACAAACGGGATGCGACTTGCATTCTTTGTCTTGGGCTTATACTCAGGAGGGATCCGCGCGGGATTTAATATATATAATATATATATAATATATATATATATATATATATATATTACATATATATATATATATATATATATATATATTAATATAGATATAGATATATATTATATATATATATATATATATAATATATATATATATATATTATATATTATATAATATATAAACAAGAGGTATAAAAAAACAAGAGGTATAGGTGCATGAAGATTAAACTGGAAAATATATTGGTCATAAGAATTTTCGACTCCTCCTGGAGGTATAAAAAAACAAGCGATGTATAGGTGCATGAAGATTAAACTGGAAAATATATATTTCAGCAAGAATTTTCGACTCCTGGGTCCTCTTCCGTTTCCGAGTTTAATATAAAACTTCAACTGAAAGTCTCAACATTACCTTACACTTTCGTCAGCAATAGCTTAGGTCTACTACTTAGCGTCTAAAAGTTGACACAGTCGGACAGAAGCGATTCTAATTACTATTACATTAAACTTACGTCCCAATCATTGGCGTATACTGTAACTTATTGTTACTGCAAGCGCGTATAAATACGACCCGCGTGGGTGATATATACATCTTGTTAGAATCGCCAGCTCATTATCCGCACACCCGATTGAAAAAAGCGGCGTCTTTTCCGTATAATTGGAGACGCGTTGAAAAAGTGATGACAATATGACGCAAACATGAGGAAAACATCGTCCGTTAAATGAAATCAAAGGATGCCTACACAGGCCATAGAAAAATTGAGGTTGCGACAATGGCATAAATAGTATCACTGATTACTAACAAGCAATAGAGGGAAAATTTAACGAAGTCCCATAACTTCAAGATATTATTAGTTTGTTATTCAACCCCTTCTGTGTGAATTGTATCTCAGGATTTCTTGGAGCTCGTAACGTCTACGCTCGATTGTAATTGTGAAGGCCACCCCCCCGTTGGCAATTACGAATATCAGGTCCTGTACAGCATGAGCAGTACCGTTGAAATGTTCGGCTACTGGTTTACCCGTTAACCTCTTATCACAATGTCTGACTTGTGATTGTTGAACCCTCTTCTGCCGGACTTAGTTTTGTTCCACCTACATAGCAGTCTCGTCACATTTTTTAGCAAGTTAGAATGTATACAACATTTGTGCGTTGCAGTCATAGGACCCGCTTCGAATGGTAGAGTTATTGATCCGGCATGTGCTTGCGAGCGATCGTTTAGTGGTTGACCTTGGTAATGCGTGAGCAGAGATTTCAGGTATGTGGATTTTAGTTGCATAATGGGTGGCTCAACGAACAAGTCCGCCATGTTTAGGGTCCGAGCGAAGTATCACCAAGAAGATCTAATCCGCTTACTAAGTCTTGCGCGGGTTGGGGTATTGCTTAGTTTAAACGGAATCGAGATCTGTGAACTCTTTAGATTTATAGGTAGTGTGGTAGCACGTGGTGTGCGGCGTGCTTTCGTGGTGTGCGGCGTGCTTTATATATATTAAACAGAGAGACGAAATCTGTATATTGGTCGTTGAAAATTGAATAGAGCGATGAGAATAATACAGTTGACCAACGAAATATTTAATCCGTATATTTCAACCTCTCCTCGGGTCTTCGTTAAGCGGAAAAATAATGTAATACAACCAAAATCAGTGAAACCGTTATTCAAACAAATATCCATTCAAAATAATACGCACATATAGTTGACATTATGACAACACAAGAATAGCGCGTGGTGTGTAATTAAAGGCTTATTTGTCGCCGAGTTTCCAGAAGTGCGTCTTAGAAACTACAGGATACTGCTGAATGCGCGGACAACGCGCTACAAGAAAAATCTCCCGACTGGAGACAGGGATACGCAATAAAAATATAAAAAAGGCTTCGTCTCTTCTCTAATACGCGTGGAATATCAGTGTATAAATTAAGAGCGCGTGGAAATGAAGACAAATAGCCCCGTAGAGAGGGCAACTACGAAACCGGAAAGGCATCTTATAAAAAGTAAGGAAATTGGAAACAATACGGACTGAACCAGTGAGGCGCAAATAAGCGAAAGCGCAAACGTACCATAGTTGTAGCGCCAAAAATCTGAAGAGACCTCCCCCCCCCGCTCGAAATTGCGCAATCCATGAAAGTAATAACGAACTGAATAATCCTGTAGAAAATTACTCAACCAGAAAGAAAAAGACTTGTGGAATAGCGACCACGATCTCGGTTCAACCCACAGGATATGTTCTTTGAGTCGCTTGATAACTTTTCATTTCATAGTTTTCCTGTCCTTAGCACTAGCGAACCCACCCTTAAGGACAAAGAACTTCATGTTATCGACTACAGTATGATTTGGGAGACTAAAATGTTGTCCCACAGGAAGTCTTTGGTCATGGTTCCTAATACTTGCTTGTGACTGTTCAATCTTCTGCGGAATTTGTCGGATGTTTCGCACCTAACAAATCGGCAAGTAATAATGTACACAATGTTTGGACGAATTACCATCAGAACTTCCCAGAGATAGAGGGTCACTGTCCCTCCAGGGCGGATGATGGATACTCCAACTATCGTGATTAGTCCAGCGCATACATGGCATGTGCGCGCGTAACATTTACAATTGCCAGTAGACATATAGTAGTATATATCCATCATCGGAGACTTTATTTCTTGAAGAATTTTCGGCTCCCCTGGAACCTTCGTCAGCTCAATAGATGACATCAAATAAGACATGAATAAGATAAATAACAGTTTTAAAAAAGATTCAAAAACCCATTGTAAATTGACGCGCGCTTCTAAGTACGTAACAATGGCGTAGCGCCCCAGCCGACAACACTTAGTAGTAAAATCGTTGCAAGCGATGCGCAAAAAGCATTGACTACGTTGATAAACAACAATGGACTGTCGCGCCTGGCAAACGAGCGTGTAGGGTAGGATGGATAGCATATCGCGCTCTCGGAAAAAGCGCGGACCTAGAAGAATAAAAAGCGCGGTCAGCATGGTGTTCAAGCGTCCTTGTAGAAATTGTATGCGCTCAGTGGTCCCAAATCACGGTTCAGCCCAGTGACGTGTGATATTAGGCGAAAAATCCAACGAATTTCACTCCGCTTTCTTTGACCAGCATTGGCGAAACCACTTGCTAACATCGTGCATTTATGTTAGCCGTCGAGTGACCCGGGAGGTTAAAGTGGCTCGCGACAGGGTAACCCGGCTCATTGTCCCGGACTGTGCGCTTATGGTTATTAAATCGATCACGGATCTCGTACTAGTCTCGCCCACGTAGTTCTCCCCTTCACAGATACCGCAATGCACTATATATATAACATTGCTGGTAGCGCAGGTCAGTGGTGGGGGTCTTAAAGGGAATCCGACATTGGGAATAGACACGCTGCTGCCAGCTGTTATCTGTTTACAAATTTGGCAGCGAGGCTGCAAGCACTTTCTGTTACCACCATCATTGTTGTGGCTCGTCAATTTGGATGACGTAGTATACGTCTCAGTGGGGGCTGCCGCTTGTCCCGGATTGGGTTCGTCAAACAAACTATTAGGCTAACGTCCTCTTTGAGAGTGGCAAAATCTCTCCTAAGGGTAGGGATAAAGTCTTCCATGACTGGGTTGAATCGATTACAAACGGAATACGGTTCTCGCAGTTCTGGGTTTAATATTTCCGAGCCGTTGCGGGCCCGTCTAGCAGCCTTTTCAATTCCATTCATGATAACCCTAAGTGGGTAACGCGGCAGTCAGGAATAGTAGCCAAGACGGTGACTTGATCATTGTAATCATTCGATTAGAACAAATCGTTTGAGTCTGAGACCTGTGACTGACACTATCGCTCTTAAGGCTAGTGGGGTGGTAGGGTCTCTCAAAACTAAAAAGGCATGGTTGTCAGTAGGTTTGTAATACATTGATCGATAACGAGTTATCACACAGCCTAACTAGTACATCCAGGAACGGGATTTCATTACTGATCCTCAGCAGTGCACTTATGCTTCATCTGCATTGTTCCTAGTTCCAAAATGGCTCGCGGGAATCCCTGCCATGGCACCAGATGAACACAATATATCATCAATATACCTGTGTAGTGCGCGTTTGCAAGGGAGACGACAAATTTCGGATTCGAGCTAAATGTGCGTCTATTTTTCAATTTCCACTTCCACTCGATGGCGCGCGTAAATATATGGGCCACCCAGAGCACGCGCCTTCTTGGTTATCATTAGTACGCAAAACTTGGCTAGGAATGTCATTTTGAATTGTCTTTCATGGTTTTGTTTTGGCGGTCTGTACTGTTTTTAGGCGATCGTATTTTTCATATTCCTGGCGTTCGTCTATGTGTCTGTCATTCACCTGAAGATTGCACATTCGCTATGCAGGCTGTATGAAACTACGTAGTAGGAATAAAAGACTATGGGGCAAAACTGTATATATTATTATATAAAGTGGGTATATATATATATATATATATATATATATATATATATATATAGTGGCGATAAGAATGATACTGTGACCAACGAAAATATTAATCGTATAGTTCGTACCTCTCCTCGGGTCTTCTTCAGGGGATCTGTAAGCTCCAAAAATCAGTGCAACCGTTATTCAAAAAACAAATATCCATTCAAAAATAATACGCATATGGTTTACTTTAGACAACACAAAAGTAGCGCGTGGTGTGTAATAAAAGGCTTATTTGACGCTGAGTTTCCAAGAAGTGCGCCTTAGAAACCACAGGAGACTGCGGAATGTGCTTACAACCATATCTATATATATTCTTGACCAATACCATAACAATACTTCTTCGGTAACGATCACGCGTGCGCTGATTTGTGGGTCCCATTAATATACGCGGGCATAACGATAATTACCGCTCTTCTGCTACGCTCCGCCGTTGGTCGGCACTGCGCCTCCGTCGAGGTTTGGCTGTCACCAAATCTCTCCATTGCCTCCCTGTTTTGAATTTTTGCTTGTTGCTTTTGGACAATCCAGTTGTCTTTGGGTCTTCCTCTTGGTCTCTTCACAGGTCTTACGACTTCTCTCATAGCTTGTTATGCAGGTGTTATTTGAAGTCTCATCAGGTGACCCGCCCTCATCGTCTTTCTCTATTTTGACACCCCCCCCTTCTTGTTGTTCTTCTGTATCAGTTCCTTGTTTAAGATTGTGTATGGCTATTTGACTTGTAGTATTTCCCTCAATAGTTTCCTTTGAAACACGCCTATTTCTGTTTCCAGCTGCTTGTTCAGAGTCCACAACTCGCTGTTTTACACGCTTGTTTATAGGCCCTCGAAAATTCCATTTTAATTTTGATTTCTAATTTCCTTAGAGCTTTTTTTTGATATTTTTGAAACTGCCATCGTCCCATCGCCATACGTTTCCGTCGCTTCATATCTCATTTGCTCCCAGATATTTACAATGTTTCCACTCCTCATCCTCACTTCTCTCGATGATGTATTCTTCTGTTTTGGTCTCGTTTACTTTTTGATTTCTGTTGTTTAAAACCTTTGGTACTTTTCCCTACGCTATCTGGCAATGTGTTCTTCGCTTTAATTCGCGTTAAATATACCTGCATATACAATGTGCGTAATGATACAGTAAGGTTATTAGTAGGCATGTGGTGACGCGGTAGAATCAACGTCAAGAAGGCCATCGTTAGTTACACTGATTATGGAATTTTCCCCCCATACAAACACGCGCGTGCTAAAACCCTTGGGAAACGCGAACTGAGTGCGTAAGATTTGCCGTATGAGGCAATAGACGCGATATGGTGGGGCAGAAAAGTCAACGTGAAAATAGCCCAGTCCTGTAACAACGAATATACTGGCATTATAACAATACCAATCGTTGCAAAACATAGCGGCGCTGATACACTCTGATAAGCGCGAACTTGTAGCATAATTAGTGGAGCAAAAGGTGCCGTCAAACCGGTGGTTACGTATAGTGTCGTGTGATGGGACAACGGTGGCAGGCTAGAAGAGAGTTTTATATAGTAATTAGCCCAAAAGTGGGGGGGGGGGGGGGGGGGGGGATAGGCCTATGGTAATACAGCACAAACCGAAGTCAAGCCTAGTCTGGTCGCTAATTGCGAATAGATGATGGCCACAGATAGTCAAAATAGGTGGATCCCGAGAGATATGACATATTCTGTTGATACCTCGGCTATGGGAGTTCAGACGGAGAATGAGACGGGGAATGCGACTAAGTCCTGCCGTCTCGTTCTGTTTTCGGCCTAAACCCCCCTCTGATCAGAATCAGAATAAACCTCATGTCTTCAACAATGAGTTGTTAAAGGTGTTAAAGGTTTCACAATCTAAGTCTAAATTTAGTACCCGTCTCTTCCACATAACACGTCCCGGTACCTGCACATTTCCTGCATGTGGTGATATTAACTACGTTGCAGGAGTTGCAGTTGTACATACCAGGGTTGAACACCACTGATTGTCGCTCGACTCCCTGTTATCAATGTTCTCATATCTTGCAACGACGGTCACCAAATGGTTCATTGCCGTGCTGGTTTCCTGTCGTTTGACCTGAGTGTCGTGGAAATTAACAATGACTTTAGGTGTTGAGGGCTGTTTTTGTAAGCAAGTGATAGGAGATCCATGGAAAGAGTACCGAGGGCAGAGTCTTGTCGTAGTAGCTCCAACTCTTCCACTCTTCAGCCAGATGATGTGCTTGACGAAGTCATTTCCAATGTTCCTGCATCCACTGTGACTGCTGTTTGCCTCCTGTTCACATTCCTTAGAGCATCATCAAGTCGATAGGGAGTCGGCCATGCCTTCCAAACATCAGCACGGTAATGTTCGTAGACGCATGTTGTGTGTTGTTGTATGTATACATCAACTCGGGAAAATGTTTAGGCCAGTGTCTCTTCCTCTCTTCTCACAACGTACGAATCATGAGATCAGTGTACGGTTTAGTCGTTCACATAGTGCATTGCCTGATGAGTGGCATGGAGTCGTCCGTTCTTTTGTTAATGCATCCTATGCTGCATAGCTTCGCCTCGAAGTTCGCATCTGGGTCGGACAGAATTCTTGCTGTCATAACAACTTGGTAGTGGCCAATGCTGTCTGAACCCCGTGTTCTCTCGCGAACTCAGTGGAATTGACACATGGCTTGCACGGCCGTCGTACAGCAGGAGCACCTTCTGGTCGGCATTGGGTCTCACGAACTTCGAGAAGTGATTCTTCGAATAGTTGAAAAATATCACTGTTCGACGAGCCAGTGTCTGACATGGAGTAGGCAGATCCAGGAGCTGCACCTTTCAGTAAATCAAGATCGGCTTCTCTTTTCTCTTCCCTTCGAACACGAAATATGGTGGCAAAGCATTTCCAATAGCATTCGTTGTCACCAGACAGTGGTCGCTGAGCTTCGTGTTGGTGTAATGGTATTCAACTGAATGGCCTTTGGTGTGATAACTCTTGGGTGTGTTCGCCTTGAAAACCGGTCTCATCGGCATTATAAATCAGTTCGGGCCTGTCATTGCAGCTCATATTTCGTGAATATTTTGTCAAGTTCGAAAGCTCGATATAGTTTGTCACTGTTGTTTCAGAAGTGGCCCGTTGCATCTGTCAGTTGTTTCTGTTGCCGTGACAAGAATCGTTCGACGCTTGAGAATTTCGCTGGCGATGTCTTTAACTACTTTGCGTGAGATATCCACACTTAGCCTACTCCTCGAAGTGTGCCACAAGCTTCTCTTCCAGCCGAGTTAAAACAGGTGTCCTTTCCCATACCGAATCAAACTTATTCTTCCCGCTCATCTTGTCAAATAAGGTCGGGTAAGAGACTCCTGCCTTCTCCACTGCTCTCCAAATAAAAAAGTCCTTTTGATTCGATGAACGAATATCCCTTGGCAATGTTCTCCTGTTTGTAGTGTTTGGAGCGGCGCCACGCGAACTTCTGAGGTTTCAGCTGGAAACGAAAAAAATACGATTTTTTTACTTCATTGCAGAGAATCACACGTGTGAAAAGGTTGACCAAAGTATCGCACAAGGGCCGACTGTCCATTTGCCGTTCCGGTCTCTCGAAAAATAATGAGGGCAGAATCGTGTTCAGGCTTAAAAAACAAAAACATGTCTATAAGCCACATGTACTGTTCTTCAAGATTTTTTTTCCCCACAATGCACTCCGTGTGTGTTTCTCCTCTTGTAAGTGGATTTATCCAATTCGAAAAGAACATTTCTTTAGCCAACTGGCAGTCTTTCTAAATTGTAGTGGCAACATGCAGCAAAACCAAGCTATGCGATCGTCAGGTCGATCACCATGAAATTTACTCATTATACGATACTGCAAAGCATTTCGACCTTTGTTACCACTATCAACATTCTTGTTAAACTATTCGCGGGATATTGAACATCAAAGAACAAAGACACTAAAATCCATCGAAGAGAAAATTTGTTCTTCCAAAGTAGGAACAATGGGATGTGTTTTAAATCGGGCTATATTCACACGCAGTACATAGCGCACTTTTTGCACGACAAGAGGGACGCGCTGAAAAACTCACGATCTTGATCGAGTTCGATCGGTTACGATAACTGAACAGATTCAGAATAATTAGAATAATTGGAAGGTACAATCCACAGGTCGCCAAATTTGGAGTATTCGGTATATTTGGAAGCTACGATTCACAATAAATCGGTAGCTCTGTCATACGTATATCCAAATTTTCAACGGAAAACAAGGAGGCATAGGTGCATGTAGATTCACAAAAATAGTTCAGCAAAAATGTTCGCCTCTCCTGGGGTCTTCTTTAGTTCACGTAATCACGGTTTCTACAGCTGAACTTTCAAAAGTGATCGCTGATCCCATCTCGGTATCCACTTTGCCAAATATCTGGAGAAAACTACCCCAACTCGTCTGCAAAGGTCCCTTCACTCATCTGAGGAAATTGAGAAAACCGTGAGGGATCTTCCGTCCGTAGCTGCGTCACAAGGTTGATTTGAACGACCATGTTCTGATCCATTTAGTAGGAGCCGTTTCTCCGACCACGAGGACCACTTGCGACCTTCCACTCGCATCTGCTCTCTTCACTCAGCGAATTCCCGCGTTACTGTCACCATGGTTCCTACCGAATTCACATCTGTTATGGTATATTTGCAATGCGAAGCGCAATTCACGTGTTAGGGTTTTCTGGTTGAAATCTCATTACGGTATCCGTTGCCCAATTTCGGAAGAAACCTTTTCAACAGGTCTTCAGGGGTCTCCTCACTCATTCATTCTACGGAAGCCATAAGGTATCTTCGTCTGGAGCTTCTTGACATAGGGACTTCGAAGTAGACAGATGAGTAGACAGACTGAGAACCAGCAGGATCGATGGTGCATCTACTCTACTCGCGATGATTTATCAATCAGGAAACAGAAACAGGACAACAAGCAAAATAGCCTCGAAGGAGGATAAATCGAGAATAAAAATAAAATTTACGAATACTCAATCACATAATCAATCCAGTTGATTATCGGGAGGATTGAACTATGATCAGTTCATAACTTCCATTACAATTAGTTGAGACCTAATTCAGCTCAAAGTGGATCCCTATATTCATATGATGAATGAAATAACACCACCACGTAGAATTAATCTTTCGCTACGAAATGTGCCTACATGAAATAATCAACATATATTGAGCTAAATAACCGAAGCCTAGTATGATGGTGGGACCGACGTGCAGCCACTGAAAACCAATAATTTTAACTTTAAATTGCAAATGAATTGACTGAACTACTCATAACTCTTTATGTACACTCACAAGGTGTTGTTGTAAAGATTCCGACACTCTTGCGTCAAAAGCCATTCCTTCAAGTTACGGAGTCACCTGTGATGCATGTTGATGTTCTCGCTGACTTTCGGAAAAGGTAATAAGTTCATATGATGGTACTATACTTGTATAAATCCTAATGAACACAACACAACTATAAGAAAAATAGCAAGGCTGTGGCTTCACATGTGCCCCATAAAATTCTTATTAAAGTGTTCCATCGCTAATCGTTCCTCATAAAAAAACGCAAAAGGACGTTACTCCTCCTGACTGTACAGTGAATGCAGTGAATAACTGAGCTCCTTGCTGCCCAAAGGCCATTTGTGGCAGAATTCCAGATAGACCCAATGATTGCAAGAGCCGCACTGTGCCCAGTCTACAATTACCAGGTAGTCAATTCTTCACTGCCTTAGGGGTGAATTTTTCACAGATGCCGAGTGTTCATCTTCATTGGACTCGTTTTGTGATGACAGCTGCCTGCGGACATTCACAGGATACCTGTTGAGGGGCAGGTTGTCGTTCATCTGCTTTGTGCCCTTCTGTTACTTCTATTCTTGCTCCCTTGTGTGGACTTCTCTTCGAACACCTGGAGTTTTAGAATAATAGAAGTTTCTGTTATTGCTACACGGCAGGACGATGACTCAGCTTCGCTCGGGGTTCTCGGTTTCATTCTGTGAGACGGGCACAATTTGGAGTTGAGGAATTGACTAACTCCTTTCTTGGGAGTGCTAGCTTCATGGCTGTTCTAGTCCAAGTTGTGTGCCGGCTCAAAATGCTTGGTGTTGACTGCATTCGGATCAAGCGGATATATTCAGTTCCTCTGAAGGTTCATGGATGCGACAGCTCTCAGGAAGCTCTTGTGTCCAACTTCAAATATCATATCGGTTACCCTCGCGGGATGTTGGGCAGTACCAACGAATAAGAAGAAGAAATCTCTTCTGGCATTCGGTTGAATAGTGAAATTTGAATGTTCTGAATGTCCCGACATCAAGCGAGATATTAATATTCCAAATTCAGACACCAGACTGGGAATGGTTTGGTGTAGGCTGTTTATTCGTGTCTCTCAATCCGTCTGGTGACGATAAGTAAAGAAATTACGAACAAAAAAATATATCTGCATTGGAGAAATTAGGTTAATTCAGGAAATTGAAATATTCATAGGTAATTAAATTGATTGAAGGAATGAGAAATTATAGAGTTAAAAAAAGAGAAACTTACATGAAATTTGGCGCAGTAAATCTATATCCATATCCGTATTAGCGTAAAATATCGATGGAATCCACTAAGTTCAGTAAACTGAACCACAAATATTGAATTCCATATATCGCCCGGACAAAATAACCGTCTTCCGTGGTGCGTCGAAAAAAAAGCAATGTAACTATTTACATTTAAATAAATATCATCCACGCGCGATACAAATCAACTGCGCCTACAATCATTAAAATTGGCACCGCGCGGTAGGATGGGGTTCTTTGTCAGATACGCTACTTCTATAGAGTTATTTCTTCCCGACTTTTCTTTAAGATTTCCCTTGCAATATTGTTCAGCGTCTTTATGGTCATATATATAACAAGGTACAAGGCGCACACAACCTAAGACCTCATGCGACTTGTTGGTAATCCCTCTCCTTCTCCCCCCTCTGTCTCTTTCCTGTTTAGGCCACTCCCCTTCGGCAAACGAGAACTGAAGATTGGGCCTTCTCTCCTTCGGACTTCTGTAACTACTCGTGACATATTGAAGAGATCATGGCCCTTATGTGAGGGGCACTTTTGAATTTGACAAAGATCCCTTGACAGATGGATACCTTGAATTCCAATATTTCCTGTTCACTATCTCTGTAGCGGCCATCATATTATATGGTGGTTAATTTGATGTGACAGTGAAACCCATTCAGTAAAAAGTGAACAATGCAGCTCTCTTCTTTAAGGCCGGTGTGAGTATATTCCTCTCCACACGGCTGCAACAACGTCAACTTTTCTTTCAACTGAAAAAACCGTCCTAAACATCGCTGCTCAAATAATAATACTATATTGATATAAAAGTCATAGTTATGATGAGCAATATGAAATTACGACACTTAGTCTCATTTTCAGTGAATTTATGATATATAATGGGGGGGGGGGGATCGGATTTCGTGATTATGAGGCCATTTCGCGGAACAACGTTGAGAAAATCATTGTTACCCGTGTGTTGGTATTCTGATACATGGTTGGTTTTCATTTACAATCAGGTTTAACGAGCAATAACGCCTTCCGTAGAATTTAAAAGTGAGAACAAACCGAGAGGGACTTGCTTACAAAATATCGTCAAGGGTTTATGCATTCGTGCTAATTGATGGCGCTATTGATGTCATTGTCGTGTACTGCAATTCATGACTGAATTGTTTTAGAAATTTGGAAAATGGTGTCGCTTCTGACTCACCCATGGAAAAAGAAGCTTTCCATTAAGAACGAACGGGATCAATTTGATAAGAAGGAACCCTCAAGATTCATTTTATTTTTAGAAAAGTTAATTATAACACGAGACTGCAGGACTTCATTACATATGATCTTCCTGAGCATCGCAGTGAATGCACAGACATGTTATTTGATTGCTGCACTTGCATCCAGCCTCCGGCAAAACTCTAGGTGCACCCAGTGATTGCATTGGTCGCGCATTGCCCAGTTACGATCTTTAGCCCGTCAGGAGAGAACTTGCAAACGCAACACACATCGTTCTGTTCCAATTCATGCATCTGAGTTACTGGCTTCCTGTGGCGGTCCGTGATAGCATTCCGGACTGTAGATGTGCTGGCGATGCCGGCAATCCGGGCTGTTTTTTTTTTCTCGACAAGTTCTGTTTTGGATCCCGCACTACTTTTCCAGCCTGTTCCTTCTCCTTTCCCTCGTGCACATTCTTGATTTTGAGGATTATTTTGTTTCAGTTATTGCGACACCTCCTGGTAGGTATGCATACTTCCTGGGTTTAATCTGTTCTTTCTCCTCTGGTATGGGAATCTTAGAGTCCAAAAAGCTGCTTATTTTCTCTATGTCCTCTTCCGTGCTGACTTCCTCTTTCTGTCTTGCTCAAGTGCTCAGCTGATGAAATGTGCCTTCTTCACTGCAGCATGGTTAAATGGTAAAAATCCAGTTTCCTTGAACGATTACATGAGGTTTATGGGCGTGAATGATTTGCTTAAAGACTTTCAAATTAGTCGACAAATGTCATATCGTGTCAGAACTTCCCCTGGTCTGCTTCCCATCTCTCGTTGACATTCTCGGGGAATGGCAACTTCAGTGGTTGGAACATTCCAACATCCAGAGGTTGAAGAACATGGCTGCTGTGTGTATGTTGTATTTCTTGCCGACTTCAATCAGCTCAAAAGAGATGTGTGAGGCATGTTGTCGTAGAGTAGCAGCATATGTTGGCCGTTCTCGCGTTGGGCAAGAGCAGGTACAAAGTGTTCTTCTAGGAATTGGGGAAATACTGTGCCGTTCGACCAACCACTGTCTGTCATTGAATACTTAGATCTGTGGACAGCGCCCTCCGTTAGCCTCTTGTTTGGTTTTCTTCCCCTTGATTACAAACAATGGAGGAAGAAAGTGTCCTGAGGCACTTCCACATGCCAAAAACTGTTGTGGTGGCTCCCCGCTCAGATGTGGTGTTGAGTTTTTGATTCCCAGTCCCAATCCACTTCGGAGGGTTGTGCTCTCATTGAAAACCACTCTCGTCCACACTGAGGATGAATTGTGGTTTGTCATGTAGATTGTACTTCCTGAGGATTTGTTCTAACCATTAAGTAGCTTGTTACGTTTCTTGGGATGGTGCTTTAGCTCTCTTCATGCTCAGTTTTTGTGCTTTTGCCAGACGTCGGGTTGGCCACTTTTAAGGGGCGCGTGAACCAACATTTTGCTGAGCTGTTTGCTGCTTTCTGTTTTGGCGCCAGCCAGTATTGCCGTGTCTGTGGCTAATGAGATGATCTCACACCTCGGAAGCGGATACCCCATTGTTGCCATTTTCATAATGTGATCAATTAGTTTCCTCTCCTCCTCCCTCGTTAATATTATTGGCCCACCGAGTGGACGTGGACTTTCCGGTCCTTGGAACAACCTGTCTCCCGATGTTTGTGCAGGGACCCCACACCTCCATGCTGCCCTCCTAACCGCCACTCTTTGGTCTTCACCAACCAGAAAACCAGCGTAATGTTTTCTTCGGTGTAGGAGGTTCTGTACCGTTTTTGTTTGACCTGTAATTAAACAAAGGCAAATAACCAGACTAGCCAGTGGTTTACAAACAAATTTTTGTTGAGCACAATTTTCGCCGATAATAATCATTGTGAACAGAACTCTATCGAAGCGGAATCCTTTGGCAAAATGATAAGGCAGACTGGACATTGTTATGTTTTATAAGCCCCCTTCCTCGGGCCCTGGGCAACCGCAATGTGATTACCCCCCCCCCCCCCCCCCCCCCTCCACTTCATCTGCGCCAACCAACAAGGCACTTAACCAACACCATAGCCCCACGGGAGGCAATTACATGTTAAATTTCTATGGGCAGATGGGTTGGGAAAACGAATCTATTAAACAGTTGACCTGCACAATGAATTCCAAGTCGCAGATGATAACACCAATCGATCCAACCAACACTAGACGGAGCTCATGCCAAAGTTATATTTTTTTATTAATCGCCTTCAGAATGTGTTCTATTTGTTTGAAAGCCAACCAGACTATACAGACCGCTGGCGTCTTGCGACCTATTTATATTTGACTATTGCAATTCTTGGCCTTCGTTTGAAGAAGACAGGTGACAGCAACATTCATTGGTATGTATGTTGCTATGTTATTTGTTTCAAAACATGAATATTTGTGTACATATTGATGTGATATTTACCTGTTTTCTTGCCATTTTCTTGAGCTCAATCTGTATACGTCCGTGTTAGCGGATTTTCTTGGGCATCTTTCGAAACTTTCAGCGCGTCTAGCCTAAAAAGACGCGCAGTATTGACACCAGTTGCGCGAAACCTCTCATGCATTGAGTACGCACGAAATGCGATACCCGCATGATTACGTATCCCCTCACTACAGTACATTTCCAGAGCACACGTGCCGTCACGTGAGGTTTTCCTACTATAGGGACCTGCAATTGTTTCTGTCGAACACGCGTAACTAATTACTCTGACGCGCTGTTCCACCAAGATTTAAAAAGGCTACAGTTGTTTGTTGAATTGCATTGGCGCGCATAAAGTGACAGCTGTAGAAAAATGACGCGTACAATAACCAACGAGTTGTTCTAAGGAAGGTGGAAAACGAGTGTTTGTGCTCCTTAGTTTATTGGAATATCGACCATGCGATATTCCGGGCAGTGATTAATTATACGGCACCTGGGTCATTGCCAGATAACAAATTGATGGAAGGTTAGCGGCATATACAGAAATTCCCACCGGAATTCAAAGAAAACTCATCCGATGATGGTTATTTGCGACATGAGTTTCCTGTGTAATGTACCGCAGATTGGCAAACGGAAGTAAGGATAGACAGAAATGACGATAGATGGGTGGATGACGAAGAGTCCCAGCTTCCCGTTGAATACCACTTTTACTTTACCTAATGATGGCAACATACCATTACTTGAAAATAAGAACGAAGAATGTACAGTGATCCTGAAGGTGAACCGGACGAAGCCCACTGAGCAACAAGAAAGTTTTAATTTAGATGTACTTTATATTCATCAAGTTCCATGTTTCAAGTTCAAAGTTGTACAATTGAGTAAACCTCATATTTGTTGTAAGCGATATGTATGATGACAATCGCCATGAAGTGAAAATGAATAATTCTACAAACACAAAACTTTCACAAACCACGTGTTATACCTAATTCTGTCATCTGTGCATTTCAAAATGTACGGTCTACTTACATTGTTGCACCTTTTCCACCCTCAATGGTTGTCTCTGAAGTAGATGTAGGAGGCTACGCCCAGAGATAGCGTTACAACAGCGAAGGCGATTAGGAAGAACGGGTGATGCTGCTGTTCAGTTCGACGCCGAGAACTGTCCCTTGGACACGACAGAAAAACTTCGTCTCCAGATGACAGTAACTGACAAAAAGATCAAGAGGAGAATGTACTGCAATGTAACTTGAGAGATGATGTGACTGTTGTTCCATTTGTTTGTGTGACTTAATGACTATTTTACTTTGCCACAGCCTTAGTTACAGCAAACTGAAGCTAGGTTCCTCGGGGGCGCGCAGTTTGGGGGGTGTTCAGTCAAGCTATGCCTCTTTCGACGATTCAGTACTGTACAGTGTTTACCCGTCATGATTGCAGGCGTTTTTCCATGGTATACTTGCCGAGCAGAGGATCAAACTGATTCAAGACACCAGCAAGGGGCAGACATGGATACTGCACCTATTGTCAGCTATAAAACTCTCACTGGGTACACGGAACAAGGCAATGCCTCTTGGCGGTACTTAATGTGGAGGGTAATCACACGCAGACGGCCACTTGCAAATTGCCTACCCCTCGTTGTCCCTGCTCCAATCCCTTGTGCTGAGCGTCAAGCGTGAAGGCAACAGGTACCATTTTTCAAAGTCTTTGCTATGACCCAACCGACAATCGAACCCCAAGAGACCGTGGGAAGGCCGACGGTATAACAACTGTGCCAACCACCGGTGGGTTGCAGCTGGAAGCAGCAGACGGATGCAAACGAAGTGCCTCCCAGACATGTGCTGCCATGAGTGAGTTTGAGTGTATTTCCTCTCAGTTTGAAACTTCCTCTTAGTTCTCATGTAAACTGGCGTGTCATACTGAACCATTGCGTATGATTACTGGTAAGCTGGTCGAGGGTTAGAAGGGTAAGAAGTGAACAAGCTGTTGGAGAACGAAGCATCAGAGTTGTAAACAAGTCACTGAAATTTGTTCAAGTCACGTCAGATTCACTAAAAAAATATGGTGCAAGTCAAGGCCTTCAAGCAAGTCACTGTACAAAGTCAATTGAGAAGGTCACTCAATTCTTGTCAAGTCGCCAGCACTTTTCAACTCCAAGTCTCAAGTCATGAATTGTTACACATTGCGAAGCATAGAAGGAGTAACAATCTGATAATCATTCCATCCATAATATAAAAAATTAGAAATTAAAATAGGGAGGGCAACATAATTATTGAAACGAGAGCTCCTCCAAAAGATATTTTCTACCCCTTTCCTCCGATCAATATTAATTTATTCGGACACGTTCTTGCATACCTGTAGTGGGGGTCAACGACCCTCAAATTAAAGAGGTAGAGCTGGTCAATATCATGTTTACTCCACTGGATGGCAGATACTCCGGTTTTGTTGATTATTTCATATGGTGCGTTCAGCGAGGAAGCGACTGGGACACCGTCATCTCGGAAACATGGAATATAGTTCTATAAATTGAAACGAGAGAATCCCGAATCACTCATTTTGGTAAACAAACGTAAAGAACCGCGTACAGTCATGTAAATGAAGAAAGGCAGTGAGAGGTGAAGAGGTTCACATGTTCAAACCATGAGGGGAACTATTGACACATTCACTATTTTGACCTCGTGGACAGTACCGTTGTGAATGACCTAATTAGTCACCACAAATGTTATCAAAAGCTACGGAAAAAAGGATGAAACCTCATCCTAATCTTTCAAAGATAACTTTCATAAACGGTGTTTATTTTGAAAACTTACGTGGCGTCCCCAGACCCCTGGTGAATCGTTGCCTGCAGATTCTCTCATGAGGGCCCATGACTGGGCGGCAGAGCGACAGCAAACCTGAAGGCGACAAATAATTGTTTAAAAAAGGTTCAGCAACAATGGCTCTAGATGGTGTATATGCCCAAATGAGTATTATCCCCGCAATTGTTTGGTTGCAGAAATGCATTCTTGTGTGAACTAATTGAGGTATTCTCTGACGCCTTTTTTTTAAGTTTTCATAAGTTTGAAAGAGAAGAGCTGCAGACTGGCAGGAATGATACACTGCTGAAATACACCATCACATCATGAACACTGTGATTGGTGTAATACTCTGGTAAACATAAAATGGAAGCACTGATACCGTCATTGGCATGATATCATCATGATATTAAGAAAAAATACCGAGATTGTTTTAGGTCACATCGTTTACAGCAATAACTCAAATTTGGGAGGATGTTAAACAGATACGACCGTATTAAATTTACGAACTGGAAAATTACTGCAGATGACTGGGAACGTAAACATCGAGGTAGGAAAAAAAATACTTCACAAGAGACTCAAGCCTTAAAGATAAGGTTTCGTTTCACAGTATCCAATCCCATTGAGTCGTTAATAAACATACGAGGGCCTTGTGCTATCATTAAAAACGGTATGACATCATATTAGGAGGTATATTCTCTCGGCTACGACTCGAGATTTTTAACCTCCTATTATGACGTCATCCTGGTTGGTCATTTCTTGAACAACACGCCCGAGTATTCCACTATTTTCGAAGAAATGCGAAAAAGTACAGCTTCATGTAATCACTCTTCATTCTCCCAACACTGTTCAAATGACGAACTATGTCACAACGTAAAAAAGGTCGCACTTCGTGTTGAAAAGCAATTGAAATATCGCTCCTCCAGATTCTCAACAATAATAACATTTAGTGGGTTACAAAAAACTTCTTGTATATTTCACTCAATCGAGGAAATATTCAGTGCCCCTTGGGAAAAATTACTGCACACGTGCCGTAAAGGTTCCTAGAAATTAACTCCTGGACTCCTGGACAAACTCCTGGACACACGGAGTTAACGGCCGGGTGAAAATGCTACGTGTGAATGAGGCTAGGATTCCCTGCGTGCAGGGTGCGAAATAAATGTACAAATCGTTAATTTGCGAGGAAGTTTGACAATCTAGAAGAAAAAAAATGAACTGTACAGTGATGCAGAAGAATCATGAATATTAACAACTCAAAAAAAATATGGCTTCAACTTGCTTCATGAGAGAGATATTCCAAAGGATCAATTTGTCATGATGCCGCATTGGTACACATGGTATTCTTACCAACTTAGTGTCGGTCCAATTATTTTTGAGAAATAGGCGCAGCTGCCGTATTTTTCTCTATATCTGCAAACGGATTGTAAACAACTTAGATATCTCGTTTGTACTCGCGTGAACCCGCTTTTTCGTGGAGTCATGTCTCAACCGGCATATGCAACAATGGAATCCTAGCCTGACGCTAAACACAAACACCACCAGACAAGTGCAGTTTACTTCTGGGTCGTGGTATGTACTGAACCCCGTGTGGTCTTGTATAGCCTATGATACTACGCATGGGCGTAGGAGCCCAGTTCCATTTGTGGGAGCTGGAACAATAATTTGCCCGGAAAATATCAATAATTGGGGGTCGCATTGCAGTTGATATCTACGTGGGTTACCGCGAAGTGTAAATGAAGAGCTTTGGCAATATGACCACCTCAATTCGCACGAAAATGACCATCCGACCTATGAGACGCAGTCATGCAAAAGGGAATATGTTCAAACGACTCATAGGCTTCAAGAAGGGAGAAAATCAGCTATGGTCACCATGGTTTTACGTCATTTCTTAGTAAGCAGTACAACCTCCCCGCACTCAATATATTTATAATAATGATAACCCGACGTATAAGAGATCACATTCTGTCAGGACTTTGATTAGGTGCAGCTCAAACAAATGAAGAGATGAATATGTATTGACGTGCATCCGCCACTGCTGGTTCATATTTATCAGTCCTATTAAACTTTCACACAGCTCGATACATCGACACATGAGTTAAGTAGTGTCTTCAAATGTAAGTCACTACAAGCCATCGCCTTTAAGGTACCCTCACAAGGAGATATGACTAGTATCAGTGCGATACATTGAATGCCGTTCAGATATCCGAATACTCAGACATTTGTTTTACTGTTGAATCAAATCTGCGGTTGAACTATTGGCCGAATTCGTTGATTGAAGCCGATTGCACACCACTGATTTACAATCCGAACCTGTTCATTTAAATACAGTAATACTCCCTCAAGTGATACATGTTATTGATGTGCATGTGAAATTAGTTAGGGCAGGTCCTGTTGTCCCTACCAGGCTGTCATACATGCGATGAGCTAACGGTACAAATGCAAAGGAATGTTAATGAGGTTTTGCTTTCTTTAATCAGCCATGTAAATTTCTGATACAGGTCGCATGTGTAGGTAGTGCAGGCAGTGCCGAGCTGTTGGGTAATGTTACAATATTGTTCCTAACAAACACAAGTTGTTACTCGGAACATGTGTACGCCGCGTAGGCATGGTCAGTGAATTCTAAATTAGGTCAAACCTCAAGACACGAATTAGTCAGGCAAGCAAACCAAATTTAGAACTTTAGTTCTGTTTGATTTTGATTACCGAGATAATTTTCCAAACTATTGATTTCCACTCAATTGAATCGCAACATCATTGCAATTTATTCTGTCCCAGTTGGTGCCCGAGAAAATTATCAGCACACTGCCCGGATTATCACATGAATTTTTGTTGGGCCTGCTTCCCCCTACCCACGCCCCTACCCGGAAAGTAGTGTCATTACGCGTTAGAATGCAAGTGTAACATACAGTCGAATACACAGCATAAAATACGCAGGACAATTCATCGCAGGTGCATTGTTGAAAAAAAGGCAGGAGACACAATATTGAGGAGAGATAACAAGTAGACTCTTGGCCTAATGTTCGGCGTTATATGTAGTACTCCTGAAGACCTCCAAAATATTTATTTTTACCTTTCCCTCCGTCGCACTGTAGGTGAAGTCAATTCTTTCTGTAATTCATACACGACAAAGTCAGCATCGACTTCTTCAATGTATGTTCCATCGTCATACCTTCAAAATTAACATAGTAACATGTTATAGGTGAAATACACTCAGTAAATAGTGTCAGTGAAGTATAGACTTCTTCTGCACGAGCGCACCAAGAAGAATTGAACACTGCAACTGGATGAATAGATTAAGACAATCAATGCTTTCAAATAAAGAGGTAGGGTTGTCCCGCAGCATATTGGCCGCTGACGTTAACAAAACATCACGGCAAGAATAGTCGCATTCTACGTTGACGTTTTGATATTGCTTTGCGATGGGAGTATTATTTTTATCGAGACGTCAAGCAGAGGTCGCCATCGCCGTTCGACCAGTTGCTGCAAAACGCCCATGCCTCTCAATAAGAGTGCGCCATCACATGATTGTGAATTGGTTGGTAATGTTGTGTATCACGAATATTGATAACATACGTATACTTGCATAAGAAAGAATGAACAGGGACGACAGTCACGTTATTTACAACTGACAAAACTGACAAAATAGTCAAAATACCGCGTTGGTTCCCAAGCGTTTGTTGAGTCGAGCAGACAGAAGTACAATCAAGTTCTTTCGCCATGTTCTCATGACAACCTGCCGATCATTTGCCAGCGGAACGAGCGAATGAAGCTAAAAATTGGATTTGAGGGTGAGGGATATGAGAAATGTGTCCAAGCCTAG
Organism: Sclerodactyla briareus; assembly: GCA_026419785.1. Classification (NCBI taxonomy): domain Eukaryota; kingdom Metazoa; phylum Echinodermata; class Holothuroidea; order Dendrochirotida; family Sclerodactylidae; genus Sclerodactyla; species Sclerodactyla briareus. The sequence goes on along the minus strand of JAODTK010001998.1, from coordinate 67,348 downwards.
AGGAAAAAATAGTTGCACGAATTTCAGGCTATTCACTTTTGCGTGAATCATGCCTATTCGTCGGACAAATTATGGTAATTTCCTGTCCGAATTCCTCGATAGGGTGGTGAGACCCCCGAACACCCCTTCCATCCTCAGTCAGATTAAAATCCAAAATACTAATTTATACTACTATAATGATGCAGGAACCCCCCCCCCCCTCCCCCAGTCAATACCATAGCGTACACGTAAATTCTGGCCATACGTTAAGGTTCAATAATTGTTTTTTTCTCAAGTTTTTGATAAATACAACAAACTTCAATAAATAATGACAAAAAATGTTATTGGTTTTAATATCATTCCGATATAAAGCACATGGTATCTCTAGTAATGGTACCATTGTTATTTCCCTTGCGGTCCTGTAGTGACCGACCTTCCAAAAAGGAAGGACGAATGTTCACATACTTTATTATACGTATTATATTTCATATAGGCATAATGAGCAAATACTTCAAATAACTTACAAATGCACAGTGGGCTTCATGGCATCGGTGTGTGTTCCAAGTAAAGGACAACCATACTCCTCCCGATTGAGCTGGGTTATCTATAATGATAAATATTGGCATTTTGGTGAATGATAAATAAAAAAAATGGGACTGAACCCAATCTCTTGGGTAGAAAGCTGCGCTCTGTAACCTGTGCCTTGCCACTCGGTGAATGACAGCATAAGTACAAAAAGTTGAACGAATAAGGGTTATGTTATGTCTAACGCACACAAGGGGAATCATGAGTGTATATCCGAAACTTTCGACAACGTTGCCAAGCTGAAACGAACGAAAACTTGCAGGAAATATCTGACCATCTTGCCCTGGAAATTGGGTTTAAAATCTAGTGGAACACTCCTGATCCCCTGGCATTTGAATTCTAATGTAAAATAGTCCGTGGAAAAAAAGGTTTACAATTATATTGTGAACCCTAAAGTGAAAGGCCAATGGCCATGTAACAGATTTGCTTTGAACTAAAACGGTGGAAAGAGGACATATCAAACCCCTACACCCCAAAATTGGAGGTTCTAGCATGTTGACTCGGTTAAATATTTCGACCCTTACTCTAGAGAAATTTGAGGAATCTATCACAGGGGGAACGATGCAAAGGATGCCTATAGACCTACACAATGAATGCTGCATTTTCGCATCATGATAACGAAAGAGGGTATTCACTCAGAAAATAATGAGAATATTCTTTAATATCTTGTGAACAATTTAGTAACAAAGTTTTATTCGGATCTCATATAGAGTTTGTTTGATACAAGTTTTACATTCAACTTTGTATTATAGGGATCTTGTGGTTCACTCTGTGATGTCACAAGGCATCATTGGCAATAGCTGATTGTGCCTTATCGGTACTCTCGAATCAGCTGAAATTTTGGGTCATGGAGTTTGGCTGCCATAATGTAATAAATAGAAAGACCAGACTCAAGTCATATTACATGACATTGACCTTTAACAAAATTGATTCAGTACTCAGAATCTCAATATCAAACAATAATCTGTACCATCTTCGATCGCAACCCCGCTCCGCGAGAACGACAATTGCATCAGTTACTGCTGGCTAATTGATCATTGTGAAAAAAAAGTATTTAACTCCCGATTGAAGCTTGATCATCGCATTGGAAGATAATGTCACATGACAAGCGAAATTCGAATGAAGTTGCTCCACCGTATTATAACGTTACGAATATGACGATGACCACAACGGCACGGCTAGTGTTACTCTGACTTATGTTGGCTTACACAAACTTAGAATTCGCGTCACGAAAACGCAATGTTTCGTCGTTAGTGAAAAACTCATGAATTAGTATGAGCTTTTGCACTCATAAACATGAATTATTTGTGTGCCGGCCATCGGTTACTGATGGGCGTTTTTTGACACTGTGCGTATCAACTTGATCAAATGCATTTTAAAATATATCGCTGGTCACAGCAACCTCTAACGCAACTCTCCATACACTAATCAACTCTTATACCTCCTCAATACTAATTTCTACCAACTAGGCTTCCTGTATTCTCACCATGCTCTCTGTAGCAATTTCCTCATCATCACCGACGTATGCGCCACTGAAAAAACGAAAAGGATAACTATCAATAATGGGATGAGCATTAGAAATACTTGAATGACCGCTACCGACACCCCATCATCTTCCTAGCTCTTCGAGGTTGGGAATGAGGGAATGCAGCCTACTAGCAATACAGTAATTATGGTAATGTATGGTTAAGGCTGCCATAGATCAAATTCTGCACGAAATTTGGTATCGCGATTGTCGATCACGGGTCTGGTAAGTTAAGGCCCTGCACACTATTACCGGATAACGACACGTGTTGAGAACGTTTTTGGATTCGTGCGACTTTCCGGTGATACTCGGTGATGACAACTCCGTAGGGCACCTGTGGGTCACTCGGTTTATACGTTTCTCGCTCGGCGATCTCGGTGGACCCGCCGGAAAGTTTTGTGCATGCACAAAAAATTGCGCGGTGGATCACCACGAGAGAATCGCTCGGTTTTGACTTCGTGGTCACTACCGTAGCCACTCGGTTCATGCGGTTGCACACTTGTTTCAACTCGGTTTGTGTCGGTGATTCTCGGGGACCGTGCTGGCACTTACCGTGTGGGACCGGCTTCAACGGAACGTGTACGGATCAAAGTACCGGGGAATCGGAGTCTGAACCGTGTGGGAAATTTCCCTTAGAAACCGCATTTACCGTGTCACAACAGAGCGGACCGGGTAGTGTCTACGGAGTGTTTAACGGGTGTTGTGTGATGGAGTGATAACCGAAGACGACGTGTTTGAGCCATGGAAAAAACGATATATAACTGGAGAAGAGACACTTATAATTCAACATCGCAGCGCTCGACTAACACGATTGACACTACACCCACACGCTGAACGTTTACCACAGTCAATAGAACATTTTGCAAGGTAATGAAGAGGGCCTTCCCGTTTTGAATTATTTGTGAGGAGTGCATAGGGACTGTGAACGTCGAGTGCGCCTTCAGGCCCAGGCAGCAATAACTGCGGCCAATCTTCAGTTGGCGCAGCCACCTGAGTATTCATTAAAATATGTCAAACAACCGAAGGAGGAGGCGAGGGACAATATAACAAACTTCCCGAGCTCCGTTTCATAGGACGTTGAATGAACTGCTCATATACGATTGTCGGTTTACTCGGCCTGTGGACGTACACACTCTCGTGTCAACCCTGTTCACACGGCGGGAGCTCCGTAGTCACTCTGTACACAGGCGGTTATGCGGTAGTAGCTCGGTTTGCTCCGCACACATCGGTTATTTACTCCGTTCTTTACTTTGGTTCAGGCCGATTAATACCGGACCATATTAATATGCGGCTGGAACCCACCCTACACATGGCGGAGGGACTTGAGTTCGCTATTTTTTGTCAAACCATTCCAATGTGGAGAAAAGCCATTCCCGGCGTTCGATAATCAATATTTCCTATTATCGTTGAGCTCAACGATTTATCGTACGACTCGTACCATTTTTCGATATGACGTCATTTAGGAATGAGGTTTTTTCGAACACTTTCGATATGTGATGTAAGGATATGTGGTGATAATGTACAGTATCATGACAAGTTGTTACAACACGACCCTCTCCCGTCCTGGTTCAGCCTGAAATCTATAAAGAGCGTGTATGTAGCAGAACGATAGAAAAATTGTTATGATGTGCGGCCCTTACTCGGTTTACTCGAGTATCAACTCTGTGATGCTCGAGGTGTCTTTTCCCGGTTGGTCGGTGGCACTCCGTATTCACTCGGGTTACTCGTCCAAACACCGAAGCACTCTGTTCTTACGCGGTTTTCCATCGTGTATCAGCACAGCCACCACAGCATAATTTTCGAATTTCCCTGGGCCGAATAATCCAAAAAATTTGCCGAACTCACTCGGTCATCCTCCCGGTAATGGCCGACAGGGCCTTATATAGAGTTAACTGGAGCAAATGAATATAACATATTCAATACGGCCAAATTCAATGGAATATTTGATGACTGATTTAACATATTGGGAGAGTTCCTGGAAGATTTTCATAATGGTATAAGAATATTTAAGGCCACTAACAAATCGATAAAGTCGAAGGTTAAATTTTCAGAATGATATGAGCTTAAAACTCAATGATTAGCAGCGCGGCAGCAGACTTGAGTAACATAGCCCCACAAACCTCTCGAAATAAATCGATGGCTAAAATGGAAAATGAGGATACAAGAGTTCAATATAGGTCGAGTACGAAAGATCTGTAAAATGATTTTCTGGTGGCGACGAGGAGTGGTCGATATTCGAGTTTTAACGTTGTATTTGGCAGGAAAATTATAACCTTTGTGGTATTCAAAAAAAAAAAAAATTTTATAAATATAGCATGTCATTGTGTGGTAGTGTATCCCTTAGGGACCTATGACTTGTGGAACGGGATTACAGGGATGACTAAAGTTACACGGTACAGGTATCTGCATACTTTAGATATAGACCATGACGCCTTAGAAGTACAATGGTACGAAAAACCGCTTTCATAATTCTCGCTCTGCTCGTGGCGAAATGGAATCAAAAAAGCAATGGTCGTTGTTGAAATTGGAATAATTGACTTAAATGACAGTATAAATGGATTTTGTACCTGTGTAGAGAGAACCTCCTGACGTCACGAGGGATTTTTTATGTTAGCTCGTGCGGTGATCTATATAAACAACCAATGCGCGTCAAAAAGATTATTGAGCACGGAGATCGAAACGCGCACTGACGCAACGAGTTGCAAAGTGACTCTCGATTTTTCGCGGGCACGTCCACACGTTGGATACAGAAAAATCCGCTACAAAAAACGCGCACACTTGCGCGTCTGTTTCTTTGGGGCAGATTTTTGGGAAGTGAGAAAACGCGCTCGCCCTTCGCGTGCTTTTTACTAGAATATTGAACGGGTTGCGCTATTTCGGCTAGTGTATATTGCATGTAAACTACTTTGGTCAATGAAACGCCAGTATCAAACATGGATTCAAACCGATTTTATGGTGGAAGCATTATTAATGAAAATACAGAAGCAGGTTATGATTTTTATGAAAATCCATTTGTGACCTTGTACCTTAAGGTAACCGCCTCACTGTGTAAGATATGTCATCGGTAAGTATATGATTACTGAATATTTGGTACAAGATTTTCAACTGCCGTATATATAGTCAGATGTAGCTGGCGGAGCTGCTTGTAATCGGACTCGATGTAAAGTCGTACATTCAATTCCGTGTGATTAGTTCCATAAAATGACAAATTTCCCAAGGAGAATGCTTCATAAGACTACATTTCTTGGTCACGCCGCCCAATACGCTACCTTGGGAGCAAAAAAGTTTCAGGTTAAGCACATCCCCAGTGGTTTCTCTATGTAAGGATTATTAGGCGGACAGCCGAAAGCTACTTGGGTGACCTGAAAAGCGAAAAAAGTGTATAATTGAAGATGAGCATCATGAATTGTGTATCAAGGAAGGAGGGATCGTTGGTAACAACTGGCGAAAAAGGAGGGCGACATATGCAAAACAATGTTGCTCTTAAACATAACCAGTGCACAATCAAAAGTAGAATTTCCCTGTTGCATTAGCTGGGGTATGATATATAATATCTCGTCTTAAAAGTGCTTTCCCACGTCGAAGATTGCTCAAATTGCTTTACAGGAGTATTACCCCTGATCATCAGTGACTTATCAAACCCGTACTATCTACAGCAACGCACACCTCTGGCTTGTTCTCTCCAGCCGACACCATTTAGTAAGTCACTCCATTGCTATCCCCCCCCACCCGGGGACTTCCAATAGGGCTGCCACATTACAGCGCTCGTACTCTCACAAGTAACCACTTGGACACGTGGTGAAACACGCGGCGTGGGACATTCAGGAGGGAACATGGTTGAAATACTGGAAACGTGTTCTAATAGCGAAGAGACGCACTTTAAAAGGTAGAGGATATGTCATCATCCGTGGTGGGCATGTAGATGACGACAATATGGGTAGATGAGGACAATTCATTATTAGTAATATTACAGTATATTCCCCGCCCCAAGGACCCAAACAGTTTCTACAGAGTGGAGCTGCGCGGGTTTGGGGGGGACGGTCTTAGCAGAGGTGTTTCTGTACTCGGTGTTGCTAGGGGCATTGTCTTATGAGGAGACATTACGACAAAGTCGATAGCATCTTCGGGGGGTGTGCGGATTCAAGGAGGGGGCTTTGTACGGCTTCAGCCCCTCCTTTTTCAGTGTTTTTGCTTGGTAGGTCAGCTCCTCCCTCCCCTTTCGTGAATTAGTCCGGTGGTTATCAATCGACTTGATCATACTGTATACTCTTAACCTGATTGACCTTGTGCTTATGTCAACTTACAATGACGTCGGTAAACTTGTTCTCTATGATGACAGAATTATATGAATCATCTTAATAATTTTCTAGAGTTTGTCAAAACGAATCACGATTAAAATGTTCCAAATGAGCCTCACTGATTTCACTAGAGAGTACCTAGGAATCCTACAAACTCCCACGGCGGAAGGACTTCCGCTATACCGCCCAGCTAGGCGCACATTGGGGTTTTTTCGTGGTATGGCACACAGAAATAGCCCGCCAAATCAAAGGGGATCATGACTCGGACCTAAACTCAGATATTTGCAGACGTCCGTTTATGAAGAACATAATTATATGAGTATCTTGATAATTTCCAGAATCTCGTCAACCAAAGTCACGATAAAAATGTTCCTAGATTGCCATAGAGAGCATATAGAAAACCAAAGCTGCAGGGCCCCGAGGCGCTCTGGGCCCACGCCTGAAGGACTTCGCGCGGCAGATCCAAGATGGTGCGCTACACGCACATTGGGGGGTCTTGTTCTGGTATAGCAACATGCGTGGCGCGCGTACATCACTTATAAGGCGGCGTCTCAGTGACTTGAAATAGGCCTATTATATTCACCTCTCCTTTATGATGTGCAGAATATATGAATTTGTCCATGATTTAAGTTTCTAGGATTCTGTCACCATACGCACAATAAAAGTTCCCAAATGAGCTTCAGATTACAATATACAGCATCTGGAGTCTACAGTCCAGGGCTCTAAGGCGGGCACTGGACCAACGCCAAAGAGACTTCGCGCTACGCGCTTGTGTTGTGCGCTGCACGAACATAGGGAATCGCGTCTGTCGTATCGATACAGTTAGTACGCTACGCGAGATTGCTCGTGATGGTGCGCGCACGCAATAGGGATCGATCGGTATGCACTCGTACAGCTACAGCACGAATATCAGCCCCCCTCTTTGGAAAACCTGTATCGGCGCATGCTTTGGGCGACACCTGCGTCCTAGGATGGCTAGTCAGAAAGTTTAAGGAGAGAGATTTCCCCATTCTCGAGATACTAGTCTACCTGTTCAAATCACGCACACTATTAATCGACTACAGTCTTTTGCAACTGTGTTTCGAGGACACAATGCTGTATGAATACAACATTTGATGGGGCGTGGAGGAGCTGTAGATCTGAATTTCTCTGGGTTGTATGCTTGATCGGATCGACTTCTGCAGAAAGTCCGATAGTTAAGGGTGTAGATGCCGACGATAATTGTTATATATTATCTTCAAGATGTCAGATTAAGCGGACAACGATGGAAGACATACTTCCACATATGGCACTCGATAAACAATACAACCACAAGTGTCTCAACCATGCATACTATTATGCTGTAATTCAACATCAAAATCCTGTATGAAGAAAGTGTAATATATCAGTAAAACAACTGGTAAGGAGCTCTATCAGTTATTAATGATGGGGCTATGGGAAAATCGTTTTACTATGGAAGAGTGTTTACAATTGGTGTTGTCCGACGCATCCAAGACCCGTCCGCAGAGGATTCATCTGTACTGCTACTACCCCTGTCGCCTCGTCCAGGTTGATTGTAATCCAGGCCAGAGAACTAACCAATACTGATGGCAATCGTCTGCAGGTTTACCATAACATGGGATTTAAAACGAGCGCTATCAGAATGTAATAGCTAGGTAAACACTTGGCAATGCACAAATCCAGGAGTTAACACTGTATACCTAGGCTATTTTCAACAGTGTGTTCAAGAAAGCAACCTATAGTTTCGTCGGTTAGGTCGAATATAGTTGCGTGGGGGATGTGGGTATGCAGGATTCATGATTGGATTGCTGTTAGTACGAGGACTCCATGTGAGAACTGTCACGGGTTCTTTTGATGGTCAATCGTCTTGTCCGATATTCGCTCTACTAATGAATGAATCGAAGAGCGTACTGAGTTGCTTGCACTATATAGTAACTATTTTGAGCAAAGAATAAATTATTCTATGGACGCGTCATTACATAAAATGCCTTACGAGCTAAAACTAATTATCTGATAATTTATTACTAATTAACTGGCTAAGTTTATGATTTACGTTTAAAAAACGGAGTGGCTTCCTAAATCGTCGCTTTTAATTATTCTTAATTCTCCTTCAATCCTGATCAGTCTCGTCACTTCGTTTCGTCCATCTTTGCCTTCACTTCAGATCACATTCAACTCGACTCCATCTGCCAGCCTCGTTTCAGTATAATGTTCCAACTTACATTTCAAAATATCGTGTGAGATCGTTCTTTACATTAAAACTGTATTCGATAATAAATTGTTCAAATTACTTTCAAATTGTTCAGCCATATTTTCTGCGACTGTTTCACGTTCGTTTTCCGCCTCTGTTTTCCGTTTTGTGTCTTTCGCCTCTATCCACACGTCCGGGAACTTCCTATAATGTTAGCCATTCTATGTAAAGGAAATAAACATCCCATTAGTTAAAGAGAAATAAGGGGGTAGGGGAAGATATATCAAAATGCTTCATATGGTGTAAATAATTTAGATAATGGCTAAACTAGTAATAGTATAACAACTTACAGTTATCCCGTTTTAAATATAGACCTCGCTGAACTCAATAGGATTGTCTCCACACAACGATATTATATAATCGGCACGGGGATTATTTCAGCCCTTGAATATATTGGAGTATTCAAATCGCACCGATCGGTAAACGTCTCTGCAGAACGGCAATCTATATGAGAATGACCCATCTACTTGAAACGACGCTCACTCCACTAACCCGTGGATGAGCAAATACAAAGATTGCCTCTCGAACCTTTATTATAGAGACAAATAGAAGTATAACGAACAATTAGGGGAACTACGGCCTTACTCTAGTAACATAATAACAATGGTCAAGCATACAAATCCTAATTACGCAATTTACTTGGCGCGCCAATCGGAACTAATGAATAACACGAGTCTCGGCGCCAAGTCGCCACTATTGAATAGTAAATGAGGTTAGCACTGACCGAACAGTTAACAGAGCAAGTCCAATGCTTCATGGAGGGCGCCCGACCGCAGCCAAGCCACGCGGCACTCCCCCCGCCAACAAAAAAGAAAATGTTCCATTTTCTTGACTACTATACAACTGAAAAAAACCTACAACCTACACATGTACACCTTAACCTAACATTGGAATTATGAGGTAGCCATCCTACTCAGAAAATCCGCACTACGTTCTCGGAGCCGTTGATCGCTTCTATTCTCATTCTGTACGTTTGCAAGAACAATGCCCATCGCATTATAGATTGTTCGTCATCGAGAATTCTGCCCATTGATACCACTAACGGCTCATGATCCGTTAACACGAACTGGCGACCATACAAGAACTTTTCAATGTTACCAAGAGCCCATATGATTCCAAGACACTCTCGTTCCATTACGCTGGACAGCTTTATCGCGACCGCAAAAGTTTACGGCCTGCATACGCTTACTGGGAACAGCTCGCTGTCGTTATCTGTCAAGACTGTTCCTAGCCCTGTACCTGAAGCATCGGTTCTTAACACAAAGCATTCGAGACAAATCTGGGAGATGCAAATCGGCTTACTGGGTAATTTTTTTCTTAGGTGGCAAATGCCAAATCTTGGATGGGACCCCACACAATTTTGTTCGGTTCCTTGTTCCTTTCGTTTTGTCAGTCAACGGGGCAGCGATAGCTGAATATAATTAGGGATAAATTCCTATAGTACCACGATAATCCAAGGAATGAACGAAGTTGCTTCTTCGTTGGGACGTGGCGCGCTCTTATTTCTCAATCTTATCTTCCTGGGGCGATATTTTCATTCACCAACAACATGACCAAGGAAATCTAAGCTCACCAATACCTTACGCTACAACTTGCTCAGGTGTAACAAGCCAAATTAAGCTTGTTCACACCGGTTGAAACCTCGGTTAGGGTTTTCAATGTGACTGTACCATGTTGGCGTATGATCACAAGTAGTCTCATACGTATCAACATGTCAGATCGAACAACAGCATTACGCATCCACCTAGTGAATGTGCAGGGGCGTTGTTAACCAAGCCCGAACGGCACATTACCTGCATTGGAATTAAGCACATACGGGCGTTTCAAAATGCAGGTACTGTCGAGCAGACTCTTCCCTGGCAACCTGCCAGTAGTACCCTTTACTTAGGTCTAACCACCTCGTGAAATACTGTCTCCGGCACCCACCACTGGAGAATATATCTCGGGGCTTCCGGTTTGGCTATGGTTCCGCATCGAGAAATGGTTACTCTGTTCAGTTGCCTATAGTCGACACATACTCTGGTAGTTTATCTTTTTTTCTTCACGATTACAATTGGCACACTATATGGGGATTGGAGCGTTCATAATGTTCAGCTCCAACATTGTAGTAACCTCCTTTTTGATCGCATCCTGTGTGTGAAATGAGGTATGGGGTATTGTTTTGACCTCACAGGCTCATCAGTTGTTAGTTTGATGTCATGCCATAATTAGGTTTAGTCTCCTTAGGCACAATCCAGTTAGGATATCTTGGAAATCCTCAAGACCTGTGTGATTTCATCGAATTGGGATTTCACACAGTTTAGGGTTGATTTCGACTTCATTGATTGTTTCTGTTGCGACTAATTGAAGGTAGTGTCGCATTAGGTCTTCGTTGTATTGTTGGCCTCCATCAGTTTGGCTCTCGTTTATATTTTCACTTACGTCATCACATTCGATTACTGCAGTGAATAACGGTTTCGTCAACCAAACAGCTTCCAGGCCACGAGGCGGTCTTGGGCCCACGATGAAGGACTTCGCGCTGAAGCGCTCGATGGGCGCTACACGACACCTATTGGGGTCTTGTTCTCGGTTAGCACAGGACGTGGGCCGGGCTACAGCTACATTATAAGGGCGGACGTGACATGACTTGACATAGGCCTATTACTATTACCTCTCCTTTATTTTGATGTGCAGAATATTATATGAATGGTCATGATAATAGTTCTAGATCCTGTCAACCAAAATCACAATTAAAATGTTCCAAATTGAGCTTAGAATTACAATATACAGCATCTGGAGTCCTACATATTCCAGGGCTCTAAGGCGGGCACTGGACCCACGCCAAAGAGACTTCGCGCTACGCGATCTTGATGTGCGCTGCCGCACAGAGGGATCGGTCTTGTCTGTACTCGAATTTAGTACGCTACGCGCTCGTGCTTGCCCGGCCCGCACATAGGGATCGATCTGTCTGCACTCTAACAGTACAGCACTAATCAGCCCCCCTCTTTGGAAAACCTTGTATCGGCGCCTGCTCTTGGCCTAACAACCTGCGCCTAGGCTAGGCTAGTCAGAAAGTTTAGGGGAGAGATTTCCCCGATCCCGAGATCGAGTCTCTACCTTTCAAATCACAGCACCCTATTATCGACACAGTCTTGTGCAATGTTGGTTTCGATGACACAATTGCTGTCATTGAATACAAACATTTGATGGGGCGTGTAGTCTGTAGATCTAATTTTCTCTGGTTGTATGCTGTCGGATCGAAAGTCTCAAAAGTCCGCATAGTTAAGGGTTTAGATGACGACTATAATTTTTATATATTATCTTCAAGATGTCAGATCTAAGCCACCACGTATGGAAGACTTCCTCTCCACCACTATGTCACTCGATCACCATACAACACAGTGTTTAACCATGGTCATCCCTATCCTACTGCTTCGTAATTCACATCAAAATCCTGTATAAGAAATGGGGGTGTAAATTATATCATTAACAACTGCTAAGGAGCTCTCATCATTATTACTGATGGGCTTGAAAATCGTTTACTATGGAAGGATTTGTTTACCATTGTTTCTGTGTCCGACTCATCCAAGGACCGTCCGCAGAGGATTCATCTGTATGCTACTACCCGGTCGGCTCGTCCAGCGTGTATTGTATCGTCCCCCAGAGAACTTACCATTACTACTGATGGCATCGGTCCCTGCAGGTTTACCATAACATGGGTTAAAACGAGCGCTCTCAGAATGAAGCTAGGCTAAACAACTTTGCAAATGCAAAAACTCAGAGTTACCCCTGTCCATTCCTAGCTATTTTCATACAGTGTGTTTCAGACAAGAAAGCAACCTATGTTTCGTCGGTAGGCTGGAAATATCGTTGCGTTGGGGGGATGTGGTAGCTGATTCATGATTGGATGCCTGTTATTATCAAGACTCCATTGTGAGCCCCACGTGGATCAAAGTATTGATTAGGGTTAGCGTTATTCAGTGAGGAAAACTATTGTTCAGGAAGTGGCTTCTGGATCTTGTAACACCCAGACCCGGCTTTTGGTGTTTTTATATATAGTGTAATGTATGTATGTCTGTAGGCAGGTGTTTATGTGTGTTATTTGGTGTTTTACTGTGGGTGTGTGGTTGTGTATGTGTGTGTGTATGCTGTTCGTGTGCGTTTTTTCATCGCTGTTTCCTAGGGGCCGTTTAGCTCAGTTGGCAGCACTAACACTCCTCCCAATGGTGGTCAACGATTGCAGATGCAACCCAAGCCAAGCCTGATTTTTTTCAGCCGAGTGTTTTCTGAGCAAGGCATATCTTCACATGAACAAAAGTAGGAACCTAATGTGTGCGCGGAGCCTCTGTCGTGTGGCAGCTCTTAGGGGAGGGGGATCATCATCATCATGTATTTCGGCGAGATTTTTCTGTTTGTAGTTGGAATTTTTGCTTACCGTATTCACTGCCATTTTCCCTTGAAAGTAGGTGATCCTGTCGCTCCGTTCAACCGCAATCAAATCAACTGGAGAGATCAATACCTTGGTAGAAAATAATTTCAGATGGAGCTACTAAAACAGCTATACGTACACAGCGTCCATGATCCATTACCCAAACAACGACGAAAATGCCAGGTGAATTGCGCAAGGTTGTAAATCTGCCAAGACAGAATTACCCAAGATCACGCATGATAATTTTGGTAGTCCTACTCGTCTGAACGTACGGTATTGAGAACAAAGGGTAATTAACGATGAAATGGAGTATCTACACGAAAAGCGTCCTGAGTTGCTATAACCAAGTAACGGGCGATTCTATTGTTTTACTCATCGTCCCGAGGGCCGATGAATATTGTAGTAGTCTTTGCCATTTCACCTATATTTACTGTTTGCTGTTGCCATACAACGGTGCTATGGTAACCATATGTGGTTTTGGAACATCCTGAAGGGGTACCCATTGGTGGGGTACCCATGTGTCGGTGATCCAGCAATGAGGGCACTTGAACGTGTCCTTTTGGTGTTTGCGTGTGTGTGTGTGTGTGCGTTTTGCGTGTCCGCATATTTTTGATGTTTTTTTTTTCCTTTTGGAGTGGCTGAACAAAGTGAAATTTCGCACACGCTTGAATAGTCACTAAACATAATTGCTCTCAAAATTAGCTGAAACTAATCAAAATTGGGGAATTTAGGAGGTAAAAAAGAAATTTTGGGGCAGGCAATTCTCCTTTTTTTTAAAAGTTTTTCATATGTTCAAGATCAGTATCAGTATGCCAATGGCTCTTGATGATTCAAACTTTGCAAGGGAAAAAAGGCACACATAAACAACTTTTCTCATGAAATCAGCCCAAAATTACCAGAAATGGCATGTTAGGGGGGGAAAAAATAATTTTTTTTCCAAATTTGAGAATTTCTGACTATGTTCATTTTTGCTTTGGTATTTTAGAGTTGGGGAGGACTGAATGAGTCCAAATTTCAGAAGAGGGTACAAAGTATCGAAAGAAAAGGTTTCCCAGCATTTAGGCTCTAAATTACTGAAATTCCATGAATTTGAATATTTTTCGGGGAAAATGGCTGTTTCCATAAATTGTTCTATTTTGATATATCGTGTTCATTTGCAACTCGCGAAAGGTAGCATGTAGAAACAAATGAATAGTTCCACATTTGCCGATGAGATCCTGCAAACTCCGGGGATTGCCCTCTTGTGATTTTGATTTGCTAACGGTGGAAGTGATAATAAATATATGAAAAACCACATCATTGTTAGCACGATTCGGATGGGCAAAACTAGTGATTACTGCACACGCTCTTGATTACCATTAGTAACTTGGTTTGTTTATGACACGACATGATGGTCATTAGTCGCTACAGGTTCAATTTTGCCACGTGTGGTCACTTGATTGTTGTCAGTTTCGATTACCAGGCCACGAATACTAGTATACTTAGGCAAACAGCAATTTAGCTCCCGGTTCTGCTCGGCACTGTTGTATTTGTCAAATGCCTCAACGGTAAGGCATAGGAGGCGGGGCAAGCGGTGTTTCCATATTTTTTCGAAGAAAGAAAGTTCGTGGCTTGGAAATAACGGAACCTTCGTTAATTCATGTAATGGTTCGAGAGCGTGTTTGTAAATTTTTAAGAACTCTGGCAATTGTTTCCCACCCATCTACTAATCAGAGGGGTCCTTTATGGACCATTGCCGTTTTGTATCCGCACCCATTACTAAGGCAGGGGGGTCATTATGGGACCAGCCTTTGTATTACTCCCATCTACTAATCAGAGGGGTCCTTTATGGACCATTCCTTTGTCTACCCACCCATCTACTAATCAGGGGGGTCATAGGGACCATGCCTTTTTGTCTCCCCACCCATCTACTAATCAGAGGGGTCATTATGACCCATGCCTTCCCAACACAAAATAATTCCCACGATTTTAACATTTATTAATGAGACCAAAGAATATAGTATTGCATATTAAGAATGAGTCAGTAGTTACTCACTTCAATGCCGTTATGTAGATAGCTCGATGAATTTCCATTGACGAAAGATAACAATACTTCATTTCGTCCAGATAATACAGGCTTTTTAATTCTGTCATCTCTTCGAAAATTAACCACCTGTTGGTAAATGAATAGGGGCAGGAGTGTTCAAAATAAGTAGCGAAGATCAATACCGAGAAGAGGCGTTGAGAACATTCAAAATCTGTTGAAAACGGAAATTGCCTTGGGGGCCAGTTGTGTGACATGCCATTAGAGAGAAAGATACCCGATTGGCAACAGCATTCGTAGATTTGTAAATCAGTTCTTTCATAGGCCCCTCCATAACTGTAGAAGGAAACGAATCTGATATTCACTGATTCGTTGAGAGGACACCAGTATTATCCTTGAAATTTGTAGAAAGGCTTCCAAAGGTTATAAGAATAAGTTTTTTTAGAAACAATAAAAATGTCTATAGTTGGTGCGCCACCATGTGTACAAGAGAATTTCATTTTTGTGTTGTTTAAATTAATATTTTGATATTATTGGATAAAATCAATATAACAACAGGGGCGTACCCACGGGAGGGGAGGGTGGGGCGGGGGGGGGGTGTTGGCAGGAACCCCCCCCCACCAAACCAAGTGACGATCATTTTTTGAACAAAAAACTGATTTTCTTCGCAGTTCAGCCTGAGGTTCTCAGCTGTTATTTAGCATATTGCAGCAGATGTGTCTAGGGGCTCATAAATGCACTGTATTGCCAATAGTGGGGTGAGGCAATCATGGGGCGCACTCCCTTGGGTTCCGACTCAAACCCCCCCCCCCCCCCCCCGAACAAATCTCTCGTACTCGCCTGATAGACAACATTGCAATTTTACTGTAATGTTTCTCGCACGATGGCTGCCAATAGATATTAGGGAACATTTGTTGATACGTTTCTAATAGTCAAATTAGGTCTGGGTTATCTGCCTAGACCGCCTAAGCCTGTGGTCCGGGTAAATCCTGAAGCGCTCTGGGTACGTCAGTGGAAACCAGTTATTTACCACTTGAATACGATCAGATATTGAAGGCAAGCATACCATACCTTACATGGATAGTCTTCCCGGACGGGATACAAGGCCGTTATCAAGTTGACATTCCTCGGTACGAGCTCTACTACTGTATCGTTGCTACTGCAAGAAAGAAGACTGGTGCTAAAATGTGCTAAAAGTGCTAAATCCCACGAGTGAATATATAAAACCAGAACAAACAGAAGGCTTAGTGATCCTCAAAAATATTGTATGGGTGTGTTCAAGTTCTCAATCTCTCATGACATTACTCTCTGCCAAATGTGGACAATAGTATCAATACACCAGTAGGCTCCATGAGAAACTGAGAAACCATTTTCCCTTTAAAATCCCACATACTAATTCTGAGATCAATAGCATCCATTGACACTTATCAGAGGAATTAAATGGATATAAAGAGATAAATCACCCAAAATACCAGAGTTTTACAAGCTTCTACCTTTCCCCCCAAATTGACTCCCGACTCACATAAAAATAAGAAGCGCTCGTACTCATCATGGGAAGCACACCCACCAAGTTTCAACTGCACATGGCCAGGCATGTTGGACTTAGACTGATTACAAGGTCAAAGTACCGAAAATACCAAAATCTTCCTCACGTTTCCCCCCAAACTGACTACATTTACAATGGAATGAATAGCCTTCATCTACTCCTCATGAGAAAACAGACTCACCAAGTTCGAACTGGATTTGGCCAGGTATGCTTATAAAGTAAAAATACCCTTTTTTCTGGGCGCAAGATGGGCAAAGGCTTAAAACCTATGACGAGGCCCGCTTGAGAAAGGAATGAAAGAGCTATGAAAGAGTAGCGAGCGACAGCTTGTTGATTCTAGACTTGAAAAGTTGAAGATTGTAGGAAGAGGGAAAGCAGACAGATGGCAAAGCATTCCAAATGCGAGAGGTTCTGACAACGAATGAGGAAGAATGAGAAACAGAGCGGGCTGCAGAATGCAAAAAAAAAGGGTGCATGTGTCAGCGAGTTTCCCGGGATGGGACGAAAGGTTGGGGCGTGATAGAGCTCAGCTCAGAGGAGCAATGCCCAAAGATGTAGCGATAGAAAGGGAGAGAGCTGCGACACATCTACGGTGTGCAAGACCCTGCAGAGAAGAAGTCAAAGAATCATCTCCAATGAAACTGATAGCCTTGGACTGTATCTTATCGAAGATTTCAATGACTGTCGGAGGGCTCCTCCCCAAACGTGGGAACAGCTGGGGGCGAATATGTGCTTTAAAGAGTCCCAACAGATGAACAGGCTCAAAGTGGTTTCGATAGCGGAAAAGGAAACCAAGTTTCTGGGAGGCCCGCTTGGCAATATCTACAATATGGGATTTCCAGCTAAGATCAGAGTCAGACGCATGCCAAAAAGAACTATAGAATCTAAGAATCTCAGGTCGGAACCTTCAAAAGAAGTTGGGCGAATGCTTTGATCACAGCCCCTGACTACTAAGGATGATGAGCTATCCCCCCCAGCATCCTCTTGGAATCCCGAAATACCTGACCAATTATCACCACCACCCCATTAGGTTACCGCATAGGACCGCGTTCGGTAAGAAGGCCAGCAGTTTGCCTGCGTTTCGTGAGGCAATTAGAAGGGTAATTTAAACCAGTTGACAGGCTAGTGTCATCAGCGAAAGAGAAGACTGGGCAGGAAATGCATCGCTCGTGTACTCACCATGGGGAACCCATCCACCAAGTTTCAACAATGATCTGGCTTAGGCATGGGGGCCTGATTACAAGGTCAAATTACCCAAAATACCAGAATATTAGAGGTTTCGAGAGTTATACAAGTTTCCACTTTTCCCCCAAGATTGACTCCCTACTCATAGAACAATAAATAGCGTTCATGTACTCATCATGGGAAGTACACCTACTAAGTTTCAACCTAATCCCGCCAGGCATGTTGGCCTGATTACGAGGTAAACCTGCCCAAAATAGTAAATTTTTACCGGTTCCCACTTTTTTACCAAAATTAACCCATAAAAAATAAATGGCGTGCATCGGCTGGTTATGGGGAAAAAACCTACCAAGTTTGATCTCCACCAGAGTAGGCATGTTGGAGTTAGCTTGATCGAAAGTAAGCATTACACACATACGCAAACAAACATACACACACAAGCACACACACGCACGTCACACGTGACTGCTTTATAGATGCATCGGCACTCCCGCCAATTAGGAATGAAAAAAAAGCCATAAATATGCCTAATATCACATATCCTACGTTGGATATAGAATACCATAGCATTGAGTAAAACCTGATTCATGTGTCTGAGCCCTAATCGTGAGAAAAGCATCAACAGGGTTCGTGCTTCCTACATAGATAGGCCAGTAGATGTATACATTACTAATATTGTGATTCAAATCTAACCTTAATATTGCGGAACATGACATTTTATTACTAACAATTACCCCATTTTACTAATCAGTGTTACAATACTTTTCATTACAGAGTTATATTGTACTTACTCTATGCAACATACTGAGTATACAGAGCCGGAAAAATCACATACCAAGAAGCTGTTGTTTCTCAAATTCGATATCTGATGGAAGGGAAATACGGTGGTCGTTATGAACCTTCTGTAAGTGACGCGGAGTATTAGTTTTTGTGTTTTTATCGATGTTTTCGACCGATGAGATATAAAGAGTGATAACAAAATGTCACAACCAACAAATACTCTCGTTAGAACAGAAGATACAATGAAAACGATTTATTCTAAATTCTGGCAATTATTCTTCAAGCGGAGGTTTGTACAAGTAATTACTCGATTTTTGAATATCTGCTAGGACGAATAGCCGAGTCATCCTGAATATTTTAACACTCGAAATATTCACTCAATATATGTCCAGCGCATTAGGAAAAAAAAAGTCGGGAACTTGCTAATCTAATATAGTAAGACGGAATGAAGATGAAAAGAATGCATTGTAGTTAAGGTGAGCCTGGTAAGAGGAACACCCACCACAAGTCGTTTTTTTTTTATATAGTGTATGTGAAAACCATGGTTCTCCAGTCAATTGTGACATACTTGATCGGCTTTCACTGTTCGATTTCCACTACTAGGACATTCAGCGTGTTTTTGTCATACTAAAAATAGCGAATAATGAAGTTTAGAACGCTTTCCTTCAACTTTACCATGCAAAATATCAGAAACGTTATTGGTTGTTTGGTTGTGATAGCTAAAGGGATAACCTACACTAATCGACAATAACCTCACGATCTCCCAATTCTCTCGAATGACGTGGATTTTGTTACCCCGAAATTTAGTGTCCATTTGGGGTAAAGAAAAAGGCCAAAATAAAGCTTTCCTAAAGTGTGATGAATACATTTCTAATTGTTCTGCACGTTGTCTCAGGTCATTTGTTGTTTTAAAACAGAATGAACTTGCATCTACCTAACGAGTTTTAGGTTGAAGTTTAGGGAAGAAGTTTAGGTAAACTATTTTTGTTTTGTTTTTTCACCCCAGTTTACCTTGCGTTTTTCATAAGACCACAGAGGTTATTACTGATACTACAGATTGCTTACGTGTATCACTGCTCTGTTCTCCATGTTCCCCGAATAGAGTGCTCCGGACGACAGCTGAACGAAGATGTCTCCGCTACGGCAAACTTGGACGTCTTCGATCGCATCTGAATTAGTGAGATTTAGCGTTTGGTCCGATCGACCTACAATCTCGAATGCCCCGCGAGATGCACCTGGATGTATAATATAATGCCAACAGGTTGTCATTCGACCATGGGTAGAAGCAACAACTTTTTCCTGAAGAAGGATTACATTTGTACCTTTTCAGAAGTCCTCTATAATAATGCAAAACAGGAGTAACTGTACCAACTTTATATTTGTAGGAGATTGTGATTATATACCTAATGAATCTGAGCGCACTTGTCCACCAACCTCCTCGAATTACCATCACAGAATTACACCGACTGTTAGAACCAATTTTCATCTGGCTACTGAGAACACTTCCATTTACATGTCTCCGGTGGGTATTATTGTGTATATATGCATCGTAAATATTAAATGTTATATAACAACTAAATTGAAGAAATCAACTAAATTAGAGAAATGCAGATGATATAGTACGGTAAACTCTAGAATCGCCATTTCCCACTAGGCGGTACGGTATGGAGCCACATAGAAGCTGATAGTCTCTTGTCGTTTACGTCGTTCTATCACATCGATCGGACGTAGCACATATACTCGCAAATACCAAGCTGTCCTGATTTTGTGAATCAGTGCACTAAGTCAAGCTGACCAATGTCAGTAAAATGGTTCGCTATCAAACGTATCAAAACAAATCTATTGTATGCGAGCCATCGAATACCTCGTGAGCCGTGGTACCGTGTCGGGAATAATACCAATAATGCTTGCTCTCTTCTCATATATGCAGAGGAAGAATGATTTGATTTTGTTACTCAGATGTGGAGAAAATGTGTAACAGTATAACTATTTTGTAGTGGCTACCGTACCTTGTGATCACTGTAGAAGAGCATGTTATCATTCCAAAAGATAAAATCGTTCACTCCTCCAGTATACGCCTCCATCCCGAAACTCTCTGCATAAAGAAAAACAAATGGTGCAGATTTATTCTTCTATGGGATAAAAAATAATCGAACAGCAGTCCATATATGACAAATTTTAGCTGTTCATATAATAATTTAGCGTGAGAGACACGGTGGGATCCATTGAGATACAAATATAAATTGAAATTTACATGAAAATCGTTACTTAAAGTAAACATGGCGAAAGGTGCGAAACATTTATAAAAATTATTCAGAGGTTATTATTGGTTATGAAGATCAACGTTGCTGGTCTGAAAAGACTGACATAGTACGCAAATGAGGAAAATTTTTAGGATCCTGAGGGGTACCTTGAGTGTGGAATTACTGGATCCTAACGAAACTTTTTGTCTCATAATCTGTTTGAACCTAATTTTCTACAGTGTATTCGCTAGCAGTCATGAAGACGAATGCGTTGTTCCATATAGGTTTTCCACTACCCTCATTTTGTGTATTCTGTGTTCCTTAGTGAAATATGCAATACTTGAAGTATAAAATGAGAAAGTGTTTCAACACGATCTATCTTGAAAATGAGTAAAGAAAAAAGACAAACTGCCGAAACAATGTTATTTTATTATTACCATTATTATTATTTTTACTGGTTTGGGGTTCCTAAGTTCCAAAGTTACAGAGACGACAGTATTGAAAAAAGGAAGAAAAGATGAGCCATATGTGTGTGGTAGTGTAATAAAAGAATAAGAATATAAAACAAGGGAAATGTATATGTGACTCACGAGAAGATGGATCTTCTATCCAGAACGGCAGTTTGGTCCATTCATGTGTTGTAGGGAATACGAGAGGAATGCAACCGTCAAGAGATCAGCACTGCAGTTGGTGCAAACGCAAACAGTGACTGAACCGGGAGTGAACGCTGCATCCATTATACGAACCTTGAAAGGGTTACCATATGTTAAAACGTGGTAGCTTGATCTTTGCTCTTCGAATTGTACGAAGATGTATGATCAGCTTTCAACTGTTAAATTCTTTACAGAAGGGTAAAACAGAAAGTGAAAAAACCCGAGTGCCCGACACACGACTAATGAAGAATAGAAATAACCACTTGAATGAACTTCGTAGATCCGGTACAGATGAGAGGAAAAATAAAATTATATAATCTCGACTAACCAACGATTTTGTCGGCCTACGTAAATATAAAACACACACAAAAAAGGGCATTATTGAAGTATTTACCGAAAGGTTGGCACAGTCAGTAGAGCGTGGGCCTTCCACCGGGTAGACCGGGGTTCGAATCCGGTCGGGTCATACCAAAGACTTGAAAAATGGTACCCGTTGCCTTCTCGCTGGACGCTCAGCACAAAGGATTGGCGCAGGGACAAACGAGGGGTAGGCAATTTGCAAAAGATATCTGTGTAAAACTGCACACGTGAACACACTCACACACATCAACAGACCACTTTATTCATTCCACTACATTGTGTCCTGGGTACTCCACTACAGGGTACCCCCTCAATGGAAACGTTGCTATGGCGACCAACAGGAGTAAATAGGCGAAATTGCAAATTTATTGTCAATAACTCATCCGGTTCTCCGAGACTTATGGAACAACAATGAGAAATAGTCGTCTCATTATGATGTACACACGGACAATACAACTGTACACAAAATACTGCGTATGGAACAGTCTTTACCAAGATCTGAGACATGCTATTTGTTGAGCTGGAATCTGGTACTGCCTGCTCTCAGCCTTCCACCCTTAGTCCTTGGGTGGGAATCTTTCTTCATCTGAGCTGCTGCCCTGCAATTTTTGGATTCCTTATATCCTTTTTTGATTCCTTATATGTTTTCGAATTCGTGAGAGAAGGACCACTCATATCTAGAAACTGAAGTTGGGGGGGGGGGGGGTAGCCAGCGTTGCCAGACCTCAGGATTTTTCCCAAGATCTTGGGAGTTTGGCACTTTGCTTGAGAACTTGGGGAAAAAAGCCGACGATCTTGGGAATTCTGTCAGAATTCACTTGGAACTTGAAAAATTTATTTTTTGCCCCTGAAGAGCAGAAATGATACAATCCGGCATTTTACTCTTAAAACCGAAACCTGAAGGTTAACCTAACACACAAGTTCATAAATGTTATGATAATCTGGGGCTCTCGTGGCTATTAGAAGCTTCAATAGCAGTAAGGTTTTACATGATGGCTATATAGTGTATCTTGCTTGCTACCGTAGTCGGGCCATACGGTTGACTACGAGCGTTACAACATGTTTACCATCTATTGAAAGCAGTAAACCTTTTTTTATAAAGGAAACAGCTAGTAGACACAGCCTATTAACAACAAGCGGTACAAGCCATTAACAAGAAGACAAGTTTGGCCGCGTGCAATTCAGCAATGTTTTACATCACGGTTTTAGCTTTTTGCCACGTTGAATGGAATTTAACAATACCTTAACGCTTCAGTTATATGTAGTTTGGTGTTTCAAAGATTAAAATTGTACGTAGCTCTCAGCCTTCCTACTTCTATTTATTACCTTTATTCGTCCCCGTTATGACCCCTGACTGCCTGACAATATAGACCTTAGGAATTCTTGGGAAATGTCAAAGCACATTCTTGGGAATTTTGGAAAATCCCACTGGTAACACTGGGGTAAGCAAGAGCATGCCCCCCGTGAAAATTATGCTCCAACAGATCCCCACGATGACGGTGCTGTAATAATGAGATGAATCCGGCCACTCACGTTTTCAAGGATATACTCGGATCGGAGAAGAAGTAGGGACAGTTGTGACAATCATTAGGAAGTAATAAAATTGCGATGTACACAGCGAAATTATTCTAATCTCAAATGAAAAAATTATCGTCTGGGACATTTTAAAAAAATATTCGAAAGTCATATCATGGTGACGTTTACATTATAACTATTACAACTATGAATAGTTTGCAGTCTACTGTAAGTCTACTGCATTACCACTTGGTATCATATGTAATATTAGGATCAATACGCACCGCTAAGCGAAACTTGGCTAACCTATGCCTAATCAATCCCGCATAAAATATAAAAAAAATGCAGAAAAAAATCATACAATAAAAGCTGCCAATCAGGAAAGAGTAGAGCGAACTGACTGCGTTTTTTTTTTTTTTTCTGTGTACACGTGTGTTCAAATCTATAACTCGACATAAGCAATACTTACGTAGTTGTTTTCATTCGTGACTTGAATCAGGTCATCGGGGATGAGTATTTCAGTTAACGTGTTTCTCACGTCAATCATGAACAGACGATACTCATTCCATGCAATGACTGCAGCTGGCTGCAGGGATGGGAGGAAAAAATTGACATGTGAGCTTGGCACGTCCTCTTTTAACCGTGCCAATGAAAAGAAAATTGTGTTGCACGACAACTGCACTTTAAAAGGCTCCATCAACAATCCAGTCGTATTTTTGTGACGTTTAATTATGATGATTCACGCGTTCGATACAAATTATAGTAAAAAAAACACTAAAATCATGGAAGGACACATGCTGTCGAGGTTATTCGTGCATCCGGGAATAGGCTTAACCTCATCGATTCTGACAATAAGGAGTAGGGAAATACTATGAATTAACATCATCCATCGCCTCAATGTCTTACTGAACTGGTAGGAATGTTCGACGCTGGGAGGCAAGCTTTTGTCTCTTCCTAGAAATATGCAGTAACCTAGAAGTCACAAATCGCATTTACCACATTCTGCAGTCAAAACTGGCGAAAAATAGTGCAACAAAACAACTTATTTTGTTGTCCATAACATAATTTTAAGACTATGGAAATCATGGTGTATCCATTTCTCCATTTCCGTGAAATTTTAGAAATAATTGATTGATACTCACATCAGAAATTGACGTTGGGGAACAAGATGGTTTTCCTTTACTGGATGATATAGCCTCGTCTTCGGAACCTGTTGGAACACAGCGGAATTATATGAATTGCGTTGATTGATGTATATAATCTTGCTGTTGTGCTATAATCGTGGTTTAGAATTCAATACTTGTCTACAAATGAGGCAGCTCATATATTTATAACTAATGAGGATTTTTGTGTAATAATTTTTTGTGTATCAATTTAATGCATTCAAAATTGAGACCGCTAACGAACTAAATTAAAAGACAATTTCCTCTAAGGGTCTTTCTACCAAATATAATGCTTATCACACGATCAGTGAGATAGCAGATAGTGTGAGTAGAGAATTATTTGTATTAACGAACACTGCCAGTATGTCACGTCTGTGATACTGGTTTACTCCGCCTTGGATTTTTGTCGAATGTACCATCAGTTGTCATATATATCAAGCAGCCCGACTCGAAGAGAAAGTAGAGTTGATCTGGTGTAAATGCGCAGTCCAATATCTATCTGGGTCCTGTGAATAAAGAGCAATCTGTCAAATGGGTCGAAAAGTGGTGGAAGAGCTGGAATAGGAGGAGATTAAGAGCAGCAGACTTCTTCAAGGAAGACAGTACACCCAAACATCGAAGGTCATATGTCGAACTCCTGATGACATAAAACAAACGCTGAGAGATGCAGGGCACAAGTTTCTGCTGAGTGCACAATGTTTTAATCTCATCATACCATAATTACTACATCCGGCCAACCAAAATTTAAAATCAAAAGTGTCCCATACACCTATGTAAATAGTTAGGTAAACATCTAACCCATTGTCACACGATAACAGAATTAACACGACAGATTCAACAATTACTCACCTGAGCAAGGAAGATGGCGCAACAACCAATCAGAGTCTGAACCCGTCTTGTGTTAAACAGCACATCGTACCTATATATAAAGGTACCACAATATAAGTTTCTGTCAGCAGTGCTAGCCTTTCAAGGCAGGAAAACATAATTTACTTCCATTAACGTTTTACTGAGAACGAAAGTCGCGAAAGCGACCTTGTACATTACATGATCTATGTATAAATTATTTGAACTGCAAATTCAGCGGAAGACTAAAGCGTTAATTAAACATAGCATTGTCCCTAGGCGTTGCTCTGGTCGTCGTGTAACAGATATGACAAACTCTGGCCACAGCAATCAATCGAAGTTCAGCTATTCTGAAGGAAAGGATGGTCCTATAAATGCCAATGGACCAATATCTCATACTCAGGTTTCTCATCTGTCCCCCCCACCCCCCCCCCCCCCATTTAGCGTCAGTGTAGATAACACACCGAGAAGCAGCGTTCTTGAATTCAGACAGAGAGGATATTGGTGCTCTAATCCATCCGCTAAAATTCCTACGACCTGGGCGAGCTTTTAATTCATACGCCGAAGCTCTACGACCCGGGCAAGTTCTCAATCCACGCTCCAAAGCACGACGACCTGAAAAGCAGCTGCTCATCAAGTTAATTTTTTTAACCCAGGCAAGTTCCTAATCCATACGCTAAAACTCTCGCGATCTCGGGTAATCTTCAGAGAGGAAAAAGCCATTAACCTGGGTTATCATTCTTCATTCAATCAGCTTGTGAGAAAAACTTCATCTGTATAGACTTGATATCAACCATTACCTTATTGAGACAGCGACATGTAGCGCACACGAGTCTTGACAAGATGAAAAATGCTGACCTCCCACCAGCCTTTCATCAGCCTCAACGATGCCTCAGTCGCATACTTGGGGACCGAGATCAATATATCAGTAGAGCTGCGCCAAAGAGTAAAAGAAATTTAGGAATAAAACTTCGAACGAGCACACGAGTCGGAAGAAACCCCGAAAACGTCGAAATGTTCACCAGGGCCCATATCGACTATACGTTGACATGAACGAACAACGTCATGGTGGTATTTAGGTCGCGCATGAGTTTCTAACTCTCGGTTGACCTAGCTGCGCTCGCTCCGTTCAAACAATAAGCTGTTTAATATCCTACTTATGCGGATCACCCCGCGCAATGGCATATTGACATAGGTTGTAATAGGTTCCATGGTTTATAGTTACATGGCTGACCCCATATGAAAGCATGTGTCTTATACCACGAAACCGTGTGTGCTACCAGGTGCCCTCCAGATTGTTCCACTTTCTCGAAAATTATATATTCCTGACAGTTCTCCTACCATGAATGATCGCAAATGTAGAACCAAATTGAACCTGGAACCTTCCAATTACAGAAAAAACTCGCGCGCAACCCCTCTTCCAGGTTGGCGATCAGAAGGTTACCCCAGGTCTTCCCTGGAAAATCACCGTAGCTCGAACCACCAAGTTGCCACCAAACGGAAAAGTCTAGTGACGCCACTAAATAGGCCACAGCATTTCGCATTTGCAGGTTTCGATACCGCACATTTGGTATGACTTTCAATAACCCAAACTACACAGAGGTGTCACCTTGCATGGGCATAAAGAAAGATCCGAACAATATTCGAGGCATAGTTAGGGCTATAAGATTTCGAATGGGAATATATTTGTACTGTTTTAATACCATGTGGCTTGTCGGCAAACATCGGGACGGCTTACACACAATAGATTATTCCCCAGAAAAAAATAATCATCTAACTGACAAACTTCCAAGAAAAACACATTGCCGTATCGGAGCCTTCCTCCGAATTTCATGGCCTTTTACCTACTAAAGCATCGATTAACGGTTACTCCAATGTTCGCCATTCACACGACGTACATATTGTATGCATTTATCCTCCATTTGAATTGAGGTTTTCCAAAACCTGAAAACAGAGGAGAAATATTTGTAATAACATACTGTTTAACTAATCCTTTTTTACGCATCGAATATGATTACAATCTCTATCTAATCCCTATAATCCATCAACATGAGTACGAAGGGGTCAGGAGTCAAAAAATCTTTCATTTAATATTCCGAGGTTTTTGTAAGCCTACTTACCCCAGTATAGAATGACGATTTCATCCAACTGCACTTCTTCCCTGGGTGCGGTACAAACCTCTCTCAGCGTCGGCCACACACCTCTCGAATGGAATAGAGGGATAGTCGTAATGAATTTGGAGACATACAAACAGAAGGCAATCCCTGAGTTGCCAGGATATCATCGGCGAAAGTAAAACTATTCAGATTCAGTCTATTTCACCTGCTACTATCTTACGAGTTGAAAATAGACGGAATTTAGCAAAATGCATCTGAAAAGCCATTTCTCCCCAAGAATATTCCATGTTCATAGAAATTTCAGAAATTTTTCCGTATAATGCTGGGAACCTTTCGTTTTGATACCTTTCGTTTTGATGCCATTAAGTCCATCCAATCTCTAAATATACTGAAGAAGGAACAGATTTTCCAATTCCCAAATTCCATTTTTGGTAATTTACGCCTCATCGCATAGTTTTAATTTGTGTCTTTGCCTAAATGCTCAGCCATTGAAATTATTCAGCCATTGGAATCAGCAAATGAAAATTGCCCCAAATGTGCCCCCCCCCCCCTCCTACATTTAATTTCAATAGTTTCCACCTAATTTTGAGAGAAGACATGATACAAACATACACACACGCACACATACACACTCACACACAGTAATACAACCCATCTCAAATAGCACCCCTCAGTGGATAGTTCTCAACCACTACTGCGATTACCATAGCAACCGTTGCTATGACATCCAGCAACAGAAAATACAGGTGAAATGGCAAACTGACAAAAATAGCTGAAGATCCGGGGCCCTCTCGGGACCGATGAGATAACAACGCATACACTCACAACAGTGATAAGCTTCGCGAGTCTCATTATTAGGTTCTGAAATACTGACTACTAAGTACATTATGCAATATTGCGCAACGAAAAAGTGATATAACAGTAGTACATCCCAAACCATTTC
Organism: Sclerodactyla briareus; assembly: GCA_026419785.1. NCBI lineage: Eukaryota > Metazoa > Echinodermata > Holothuroidea > Dendrochirotida > Sclerodactylidae > Sclerodactyla > Sclerodactyla briareus. The sequence goes on along the minus strand of JAODTK010001998.1, from coordinate 38,931 downwards.
CCTTTGTTTCTTTTGAAATTTCAATGTTAACTCCTCCTTGAAAAATCAATTGATTCCGAGCAAGATTCACTATGATGATTTGATATGTTGTGTCATCCATTTCTGAGCAGAAAGACAATTCAAGCGTTGGACAATGCCAAGTTCTTCGAACATAAAAACAAAACAAAAGAAGGGAATAGTTAAGGTCGCTCAGCAAATAATCATGAATTATTGTGCCATAGGACTTTTGTGGTATTGTGCAATACCACATAAGATCCGCAGCTCACAACTTACAATAACTTGCAACGGAATGGCGGCGTATGAAGACGAGGATTCGACCTTTGGATTCAGTTTTCTCCACTGTATTATACGATCCTTTATAGATGACCTCTCCAAACCCTTTCAATACGATATTACGCAGGCTCCCCATCTGCCTATATAACGAATTCTCATTGGACAGTTGAAATAATGTCACTTCAATTTAACCTCGTTTGGCTGTGAAATTGCTTTCAGAAACTAACTAGACATGTGTAGGCGGGTAAACCGCCACGTGTATATCCCCGCTTTTGAGCAATCATTTGGGAAGAGTATCTAACACCCCATAAAGACCCCCATTTTGGTCAGAAACCAAGATATATACTTCATCCATCAAGTTTTGTTGTAATCCATGGAAGTTAATAGCACATGAATTATGCAAATACGATGGCTTTGAAATGACTTCTAACTTTGTGAGAACAAATGTAGCCCCATCCAACAAGTTTCGTTCAAATCTGATAAAGTATGTAAAATCGCATAAATTTGGCAAATATGAACTCCGATGACCTTGAAATGACCTCCACATTTTTCGGGATCAACTATACTACCATAATCCCTACCCACCAAGTTTCGTTCAAGTCTGACAAAGTTTGGAAAATCGCATCAATTTAGCAAATTTGACCTCCAATGACCTTGAAATGACCTCCACATTTTTCGGGATCAACTATAGTCCTACCCACCAAGTTTTGTTTAAATCCAACTAACTTAGAAATTTCGCGTGAATTATGCAAATTAGCGACCCCCGGCATTGCAGTGATGCCCACTTTCGAACTCATCCGAGATTCCATTAGGGCGGACATGTGTACAAGTCAAGTTTCAGATCAATCGGACAAAGCGTTGAAGAGTTATTGCGCTAACGCCTAAAGTTTCCGGCGGCGACGGAGCCTGGTACCGGCGGCGGCGGCTACACACCCAAAACCATAATATCCCCGGACACTTCCAGTGTCGCGGGGATATAATGACAGCGAAGAGGCAGCAATTCTGCATCTAAAATTCAGTGTGGACTTTTCAGTGTGGACTGTCATTCGTGTTAGTAGCAACAGTAGTAATTAGCGTTACTAACAGTAGATGTTCTTGTGCAACGCCGCTTTCCTCTTCGCTGTTCTTGTTCTGAGGATCCGTTATCCATAGTATCAAGGACAGGTTTCTCCGATCACTGTGAGAAAAATAATAGCTGAGTCAGATTATCATAAGATACTTATATAGCGCTTCTCCACGTTGAAGACATGCCCAGAGCGTTTTACAAACATTATTCTTAATCATGATCGAGTGACTTGTCTGACCCGTACTTGTTTACTCCAGACATACCATTCCGGTACGTCACTTCATCGTGTCCCGGGGGCACTTCTCAATAGGGCTGACACGTACCGTCTGTAAGGTACGGTACGAAGCACGTTCACAAGTCACATCACAAGGCTGCAATTCCCCCCAACTTTACGCGTTGGTAGCGTGACTTTTTCAGGAGACATGCCGACCCCGACTTTTGATGGGTTGGATCTCGTAATGAATTGTTCTGCAGACTGATTTATTCCGCCTCCATTTAATGTTTACGCGATAGGTTTATAGTATAGGGTATGGGCACTATATTTATTCAACAAGACAGACTTATCAAAACATTCCTGTCCGTATTAAGGACTGTGATGTTGAGGGAGGTGAAACATTATACATACCTGGGTGTAGTACTGGATAACTGCTTGTCTTGGCATAGCCATGTTGATGCCACACTAAAGAAACTAAACTCTAGAAGCACTGTTTGCGTACCATGAAAAAGTTTCAAATTGATGATCGTATTCTGACTATGTTTTATACGTCTACCATCGTATGGGGTATGGAGATACAATTTGATTTCTTGGGGCGGGAATGTGAAGAAGGAAGATCAGAACCGTATTGATTCAATAATCCGACAGGCTAGTCTCATAATGGCCACAGTCAACCCTCATATCTTCAGTTTATACTCGTCTACTCCAACAGAAGTTAGACGCGATGTTGGATGATGCTGACCACCCAATGCATGAACCATTTCAGAAGGCAGTTATTCCTCGGAGCGGGAGGATGAGGCTACCGACAGCCAAAACCAACCGTCATCCCTCCTCATTCGTCCCACAGTGCATCAGAATATATAACCATAATTATAATCGCTAGTGTTCTTGCCCTTTCGTGCAACAGCCTTTTTGACACATTCGCAGCCTTGCCATTGTTATGTTTTACAGTTTCATCGTTTTACGCGTGTAGTTATTTCTTTCTTGTGTGTATTGTAATGTGTTTTATCCTCTGTTCGTATTACGAGCGTTAATTACCCTGTGCGGGTGTAATAAAGTTAATCTTATCTTATCTTAACATTCTTTCAAATACAAAAAAAAAAAAATGAGGATTAGGTCGTATACACCTTCTACAGGCCTGAGTATATACAACGAACCGATGAATATGTGAACAATGATTTGTTAGGTTTTTATCCTGCCCTGTCCACATGTAGGTTGATTCTCTCATTGTTATCAATAATAATACTAACAACAAACAAACAAAACACAGACAAAAAAATAGTTACTAGTAGTTCATCTGTTTATGTTATTGTTGATGCGCACTACCCCGGGGGTTAGACTTTCTTGACTAGTTTCAACTCGAAATCGTATCTATTTTTTTTTTCGCTCCGCTTCGCGGGATATGTATCATAGGCCGCCTACCTGTAGTCGACATGTTGGTACCATCTGTAACAATACGGATCGTCGAGAAAGCGATTCTGCTGTCAATCTGAAATCTGAATGAATTAACTAACTTCAAAATGGTCAATCCTAATTTTTCATGCTATAATTTCTTGTATTTGAAATCTGATACATAACTTGAAATGTCAATTAATAATTTGACAGTGTGAACCTTGGTTGAATTGACACATATCCTGATGATTCAACAACATAGCCTGGCGATTCGCGGTTAAACTCGTAAATCGAACGAGCGCGTGGAACCGCCCTAAAGAGTTTCTAACTAAATATCCAATGTTACAAGATCAATTACTTTGTAACGAGATATGATCTGAGGATTGAGCTTGGGCTAATAGGTCCCCCCCCCCTCCTCTCACCACCACCACCCCTCAGCAATATGGATCACTTCATTTTTGTACTTTATTCACTTATTGCAATTTGCCATCGGCTTGAGGTACATACACCGTCCAGTCCAAAATTTAAATTATTTAATAATCAATACTTAATTTCCAAGTCAAACGCATTCTGAAATTGCCTAACCTGGCCTATAGTAATATCGTATACTGAGTCTTATGAAGCTTGAAACAGGGCATAGATCTACATGGCAGATGGAAAAATTTAGGCTAATTGGGCGTCCTCTTGCTAATAATACATACACGTCCGAGCAGTCAAGGCAGAGTGGCAAACATGTGTTCAAATCACTGAAGGTTCCTTCCTTGTTTAGGCTACGTTGCCTCACATCTGACTGTACAGTACAGAAGTTTCTAATTGCAAACATCTGTATCATGCTTGGTTATTCTGACGGGGAGAGCTTTAATTATCCCCCACGTAGCAGACCTCACATCTCGAATAGTCGATAGGCCTATGTTGATGATCATTGATGAGAAAACGACGAATAAATGCTTAACAAACTTACGGACTCGTCGGTGATGCTCTCCTTCAGATGGCATTGTGTCAGGACTCCTTGCGAGCATATCAATTCAGTTTCAGCAAGCTGGAATCGATTGAGGCATTGCTCCAATCAGCCATGGTAAGGTGTGACTGCTTGCCTGACTCTGACGAACCACCAGATATGCTCTCAGCCTAGAAAACTACGGCTCTCTTTATTGCTTGCTAAGCCTTCATCGCCAACTACCGACTGCTTTGGATATTAGGTTAATCGTTGGGCGTGGAAAAATTTATAGGTCCGAACCCCATTCAGTCGAAACGATTTTCCAATGTAGAGTTATTGGTCTTCAGTTTGGTCCCATTATGAAGAGGCATTAGGGAGATTCCGTAATTGCGCAATAACGCGTGACCAGTGGCGTCCCACGAAGGAGGCGGGGGTTTAGGTTCAGACCCCCCCCCTCCATGACCCAAGTGACAATATTTTTTAACACAACAACCTTAGTTTTTGCAGTTCAGTAGAGTTTTTGCAGCTGTTATTAGGCGAATATTGCAGCAGCCTGTTGTCTAGTGGCCTATAAATGGTACTTATTTGCCAATAGGGAGGTGAGGCAATTTATGAGGACGCACTTCCCTTGGGTTCCGACTTCAATCCCCACTCCCTAGCTAAATCTCTCAGTACGCGCCTGCGAGTGACGTCACAGTGATCACTGCCTCCGAGAAGTAACCATCAATATCTATGCCTACCATCCACTACAGCAAACTTCTCTCATAGTTATCATTTTTCAGTGGAATTAATGTGTGAATGCGAAAAAGAAACAAGAATTTTGCAGAGTGATGAAAGGTTATACTAAACATCTTTTTTTTTGTTGCATAATTGGATTTTGTTTACGATCTTACGATTACACATACACACGCTCCGAATGCTTCTAACTCCGTAACGGAAAGTCATACGAAGTCGTTTGAATGAAGCATGCGTTTTTCCCAGTATTATACCAGCCCCGGCCACCATATTATCTGACAGTCGAACTTCCGTAGTGTTTATAGATAGATTGGGGACGTCCAATATCACATCTAATTGTACGTGTAATCAGGTACTATCGTTAGTTGTAGGACATAAACATTTTCATTCCCTTCTGTCGCCTCTTTCGACGGAACAAGAATACGGCAGATTCTGTAGTATTGTGTATGCCTATTTTGCTGGGAGCGTCGGCCAGCAGCAGGATTAGGTGGGTATATAATGTATGACTGGAGTCGTATAGTGCTATATATTTTATGCAGTCGCTTGATTTCAGCTCGAATCAGAGTGTTATGACTCATATTCGGGAATAGTGAGATAAGTAATGAATATTCCACAGTTCATCTTATGTCAGCTGGTTGTATAACTGACTGACAGAATTGTATCAAATGGGTCTGTCCATACTTACGTGTTCGATGAAATACTGCATTCTTATGGAAAATCCATTCTTTCGCGTGTGTCTGTGTCGTAGTCTTCGTTGTAGAGTAATACGACTAAAAAACAACGACCGGAAAATAACCAAAAATTGCAATAACGCATGCGATTAAAAATTGGCACCATCTGCAAACAAACTTACGCCAAATAATGATGCACAAGATATATCATATGGACTGTTCTATTATTATATATCACGACCCGACACATTAGCACATACGTACTTTACCATTCCTTCGTTGATTCTGGCAATTGAATGAAAACCTCCACTAAAAATAACACATTGCACAGATAAGCTGTTGAAATATGAAAATAAAAAAATTACAGTTTAAAGCAAGATAGCCACATGATTTGTGATTCCCCAGCTTCCACCTACCGCCCGCACAGCCCGCACTTCATGAATACTAATGAACACCGCATCATTTAACAATCGTTGTTGGTACTACTTATTGACGTCATCAAAAAAAATTGTTTGTTCCAAGCCGGCCACACATGAATAACAATTGTGAACGAAGAACGATAGGGACAATACTCATTATGGAACATCCACAACCAAATAGGAGCGGGAATATCCCCGTTGTCTTTCAATTATCGCGTTTACAAAATTTTCTCAGCAAAACTACTTCAAACAGCACCTGTCATGAATGATGAGGGCCAACAATAAATTACCATTGAATTTGTTGGCACTACTCCACTAGGTAACAAAACGAGTTTGACAAAAATTGGTTTTGTTGTCATATATCTGTATTTTATGATTGAGCTTGTGGTTGTAGATCAGCAACAAAACACGGAATCATGGTAATAGTGGAACTGTATCCTCGGTCTCTTAATATCTATGTATATGTTTCGTTTCAACCGCCTATAAGGCTCTAACCCATGGTCGAATTGGCTGACAAAACAGTGTGGATAATGTTCTCACTATTGGGGCATCCACCATTTACAGTATGGGGGTAATACCTCATTTTGTTGTCAACATATTGTGCTCACACGAATTTCGGAGGTTTGGCTTCACAGCCACGCCTACTCATCAACAATAATTGGATTAACACTGAAAACAACGAGGGTCATTATACTCGCTAAAGGGCATTCACCTCTCAATCTTGGAAGCCACACACTTTTCCGTTTTCTATTTATTGTGTTTACGAGATATTCTGAAATTTAGATCAATTCAAATTCTCTCATGCATGGGTATTGCCTGGATCGTCAACAAAACAATGAGGATCATTTGGGTGATCACCACACCAGAGTGGAACTTCCGGCCCCTATATGCGCAGAAACTGAGAGAGTGTCACATACACGCACACCTACATACACAGGCACACACTGTCAAGGTTAATCGATTATGTGAGGCATTCTACTGCCACCTGTTCACAGGGAAAGCGCATGGCTGTGGAACGTGTCTGAAAAACACCAAACAGCAGAATGGTAAACTCTTCCTAATTGCAGAGCCCCGGCATTATTCTAGGAAGACTAACATGAAACCATGCAACTTTTTTCTTTGTTTTTGCATTGCCATGAATTAATTTTCTTATTATTTATTTAGACGCGATTTGGAGGTTCACGCCACAAACTCCGGTCCCTGAAGAAAAAAATCCCTGAAATCGGTGGGAAGATGAAGAAGTCAAAGTCAAAAACATTAAAGGGGACAGAGGTCATTTTGCGCCAATGTAAATTATAATTACCCCCTTCTACAAAGTGCATTAGATTTTCCTGAAATTATGTTAAGATGTTCCTGGGTAGTGCTACGTTCAGCTTGGACACATAATTGTTTTATCAAACAGGCATAAGAGCATTAGAGTTGAAACGGTGAAATCGAAGAAAAGGTTAAAAAAGAGAATGGAAAGAGCAGTCATTCTTTGATAGATATTGACTAAACCCGGACAAAACAATCATTGACTCTTAGGACATCTGTTGGATATGTGAAGGTCAAAGGTAACTGAAGGGGCACAATAGGCCATTGCGTGAAATTGATTTTTTTGACCCCCAATTGGCAATTCTCCGATGGATGTTGAACAACTTGGATACAATGTTTATTCACCACTGGAAATCTTTGACCTCGAGAAGATGTTGTGTGAACATTTTCAAATTGTTCCTTGGGTGTTGCTTTTTTCAGTTTGTACCATTTTTTTGATGGACCGCATATAGTGTCATTAGAGTTAAAACAGTAAAATCTAGTGAAAGATATATGGAGCCACCAAACAGTCATTCTTCGATGGATGTTGAGTTGTTGACAAACCTTGGGCACAACATTCATTATTCCCTGGGTCATCTTTGACCATGTGAAGACCAAGGTCAAAGGTCAATGAAGGAGCACAACACGTCATTATGTGAAACTGCCTTTTTGGCCCCTAATTAGTCATTGTTTGATGGATGTGGCCACACTTAGTTAAATGTTCTTGATTGGTGGGGCATGTTAGCTCATGTGAAGGTCATTGTTATTGTCATTAAAGGGGAACAAAAGGCCATTGCATGGAATTGCCATTTTGGCTACCATCAGTGACTACTGTGACATCTTGGCCATGTAATGGTCAAGGTCAAAGGTCCGTAAAAGCAAGGCATAACTCAAGGGGGGTATGAGGATGGCCTTCAACTCGCAGAAATTTCCTGTTGGCCAGAAGCCCATATTTTGCAGGTCAAACGTCCATTTTGGCAAAAGAACCTTCAAGGCAAATCAATCACATTGAGATACGTCTGTACCCCCTAGGGCAGGGCAGAAATATCTGGCTTCGCACCAGTCGAGAGCCGGTTAAAACGCGGCATCCCATCTCACTCCCCTTCCCCCCCTCTTTGTCAGACAGCCGGAAAAGTCGCCACAAAAAATTGTATTTTTCGCAGAGCAAAATCACTCTCACCCCTCCCCCCCCCCCAACAAATCACACCAAGTCCCCCACCCAAGACGCCCCCCTCAATAAAGAAGCACACTAGGTAATTGTTTGCAATTGTTGTTTTGGCCAATAAAGGATCATTCTTTGATGGATCTGATCGAGTGATCGTTATGTTAATTGAGTGATGCTTCCTTCACATGTTCACCTGTTTTTTATTTAAAAATAACAGCTGGCAATGAAGCATTTGGATTAGCCATTGTGTGGAATACTTCCCCCAAAATGCCTCTCTTCTTACAAAAAGCAATTGGATGTTCTTAAATTGGTGTCTTAGTGTTTTTGAGTAGGTCAGATAATGTAATAAGACGTTTTATGGGGCCCCACAGGCTCATTCAACGCATAACTTCACATTCGCCTCTTTGCAACAATGGTTTGAGCTACAGCATGATTGGTGTTCTTGTTTTTCTACAGTAGGTGGGCCGGGATGGGGAGTTGCAATGTTCAGAAAACGCAGGAGACACTACCGATTCCAAAGTTGAAAAATTTATATAACTAATGTCTCAGGAAGTGGTTTTCAAAAATGCCACATGACCGAAAATTGGCCGAAAAATATTCTCTTTGCATGTTTAATTGAAAAGTGCGGGTTCCCTGTGGTACTTGGTGATTACTCGGTGGTATACATTGGTGCCAAATGCATCAAATAATCCTCTCTACTACCTGGACTTGAGTTCGATATCCTCGCATCGCATCTGACAGTCCTTTCTGGGATATTCTTCAAAGGAAAAAACTTCAACTGCCTATAGGCGTAAGGGGCAAATAAAGGGTGATACATGAACCCACCGGATTGCCCACCTGAATAACCAAGTTGAAAAATACTACTAAAGTTCAGGCGAAATAGGCGGGACTTTTTACATTTACAACTGAGTGAATGTAGCCTATGTTTGATTAATGCCCGAGATCGGGGAGCAATAGACTCGATCAAACGGTAGTGTTACTTAATTATTTGATTGATCGCTAGTGCACCATCGTGTAAAAACCCAGGGCGATCTGTCTTCTCTAGGCCCATGGCGGTATTTAAAATGATGTGTATGCCAACTGGGAGGAGGTGTGTGCAATCTCTTGGGCCATTCCTACCCAATGGAACTGTGGACTGACATAAGTAATGAACCGATGAGAAGAAAATTTAATGAAAATGAGGAGAAATATTGCTATGTAACCACAAATTGCCTACGACAGGACGGCAGTAAAGAGACAAACATTTTTGCCGGTTCTTCAATTTCTCACTGGGTACAATAATTAAGAATAACAACAGCTCTTGGGGGATTCAGTGCAGAAATAGGGTATCTTCGAAGTCTGGTCCATTTGTATCAAAAGGACAACATTTTTCTGATCACAAGTAGCACAGCTTGGCGATAGTTTTTTGGGATTGCTTGATTTAGTGGATGTAGTGATGATGAAGTTTCCCCTGATCTGAATTCTTTTTGTCAGAATGTTCAAGTTATCCAATTATCCAGTTCCAACACCATCGGAGATAGAAGTGGAAGCCTTGGCTTCGCATGTAACATCATCCAATCCTAGTGCGGGAGAGTTTCTAGAATGCGGATTGGGGTCTGTCAATCGAAGCACTTTTCGATCGCCAGCGATGTTTGGACATATTAAGTTAGGCGTAGACTTACTACTAGGCCACAATCGGGAGGTGATAAAAGTTTTGTATAAAATTTACCGGCTTGGCCTAGGCTATCCTCAAAATCAGGGATCGAAATAAGAGATCAGAGTCCAGGGGTTACTTTTCAAAATAAAGAGCCCGTTTCATGGAATCTGGCATCGGACCAGGGTTATCTTGGTTGGACCAGGGGCTCTGATCACTTTCTCGACTTCTGCGTTGAGGAGCGACACAGGGCTTCAAATGAGAAAATCAACCCCAGAGGTATCAAACCTAGCTCACATGCATTACTACATATCACTGAAGTGTCAGTCTACCAACAAAACATTAAAAATAGTGTTTGTTGCATTTTCTTAGTTAGGCCCTAGCCTACCTAAATCAATGTGACCAAGTGAAGACCCCAGGGGCTACCCCCCCCCCCAATAGCCCCTGGTTTATACAATTTCATTGGGGCCTAGCCTAGGCTAGAGTTATTGATGTATTTTAGGGGGATAGCCCCTGGGCCACCGCTTATCGTGAACCTGCTCAAAAGCATTGTGGTAAATTATTGCTCTTGTTCTTGTTCTTGTACGATTACTCCAATGCGCCCTCAACAGGCATTCGATGGTTCGATTGTAAACTATTACAATACCACAACTAGACTATGCCAAGCCTAAACTAACTATACACCGTTCAGGACGGCCTGGAGGGCCTAGTTTAGTTAGCCTCGTAAGTCAATTCTACTACTTTGGCCCGACGTTATGCTAGGCCGAAGTTAGTACGTTACTCGTTTTAGGCCTAAACACAGTAATAACACCCGTCAGGCCTAGCCTAACGTCAGTCTTTGTTTTTTGAATAAGATATAGGCTAGGCCTATCCGGACTCAGCCTAGGTTTGAATAGAAACTTACGTCCATCGTCCAAAATTGGTCGCACCTCCACAAACAGCTATGCAGAAAATGATTGTGAACTTGACAGTAAGGTGAACATTGCGATTGCGATGCACAGAGAGAAAACCACAAATTTGAATAGTCCGCCAAGCGCCAACACGTTGTGTGCATGTGTGACGTACGTGTGTACACTGTAAATTTGTTGACCGACCGATCGCGCGTACCGTACCGGCCGACCGATCGGCGCGAGAGGTCAAGTCGAGAGCTATATAGCCAGAGATAGCTGTACAGCAATGTGCTGCAGCGCTGGTCCGGTTGAAGTGAGTGTGAGCTAGCCAGCTAGCTGCGATGCCGGGTACGGTACCATGGAGCTATCATACAGTTTAACGTTACCATAGTAATGGGAAGGATGCATTGGTTATAGTTAGGGTAACCCATTGTATTAACGGATACATGTAGAAGGTGCAAAGAGGAAAATATAAGGTAGCCAAGAGGAGACCTAAATTTGGAAGACACAATAAACCGCACCAGTGTTTTTTTTCCTTCCATATAGGGCCCAATATCGTACATTGACGTCAACGCAAGCCCGATGGTAACACGACTGTCCGGACTGGCGAAATTTAAATTTCGTTCTAAATGATCGCGATGTCCTGAGTTAGAACTGGACGTTGGCAGGTGGGTAGTACGGGAATGGTATGAATGGGCGTATGGGCAGTGGCGTAGAGTCTGTGCCTATTTAATGTCGGTCCTGGGGCCTTAAAAGTTGAAGCTGCAATGCACCCTACACTAACCCAGATTTGAGATAGGCCTTACATACAAAACTATAGGGATAGGTCCCGACACCCCCCCCCCCCCCATACACACACACAGGGGCGTCGATCCGTTTTAAAAAGTGGGGGACACATGACTGCCATTGACCATCTAAGCGGAGCGCCATCATCGTTTGGCGCGAAGCGTACAACGAAAATTTAAGCTTTCCATACCCTCTAGAACGCCGGAAACGCACTTACCAGGCTCGATAGCATTCATCTACATGTGTGATTTGTAAAAACAAACAAAGAAGTTGTCATTGTGCATACTGAGATGATTTACCGCATATCACACATGGGGGGAGAAATGTGCCCGAATTTTCACCGGAAACTACTGGCGCGCGAAACGCGCGGAAAATTGCTGAATGTTTTCCGGGCATTTATCGGAAATTCGTACGAGTCAGTAGAGAATTCAGGCATTTCTCATTTTGTCTTTTTTCTTCCCAACTTTTCCACGAATTTTCGCCCGAATTTTTCATCTCAGAGAAATAGGGGGGGGGGGGGGTCTGCCACAAGGCTTCTGAAATTATTTGAGTGAACAAAATGATTCGAAGCATTACATCGCATATTTACAACGCCTGGTAGAAAAACGCCATTGCGCGCGAAACACTTGAAAATTTAGGCACTTTTGACTATTCGATTCAAAATTCGGGAAACTCAGTATGAAACATGGGTAATCATTCGACTTTGGTCCTAGTGGGGGTCTGCACCTGCAATTAGTGGACTTAAGACAATTTCCAACGCGATTATTGTTTGGTTAGACAAAAATTGAAATAGTCTGACGAACATCAAATTATGATTATCACTGTCAATCACCGCACACCCGCTATTAAAATGACCAGGTGCACGGTACACGTTTTAAAGTGTCAGTAGATCGGGGCAAAACAACTTACCTAGACTCAGAAAGGTTAGTGAGTTTCATTGCAGTTTATATGCACAACGCCGACTGAAATCAGTACTGATGCGCGCGAATTTTCTAGAATATTTTCCCTCTCAAATTATCCTGCACCTCCCGACCCGGTCTCGTATATTATTACTGATTTGCCCCAAATTGGTTCTGTACGCCTCCGTGATATACTTCCAACTACTATAATGACATAGATTTACATGGTCACCTAACTTGGGGTTCAAAGCAGATTAGCGGTGTATCTGCTAGGACTATTTCCAAGGGCGCATTATTTGTGTGTGTGTAGGAGGGGGGGGGGGGGGTCGTGATCCCCAACTTTTGGAAGTCCTCCGTACATACGTGTTTTTACTCTTGACCTCCTGGGACCCTCAACTTTCAGCCACTCGCCGATGTGATGCCAGTACAAGCTTGTGTTTGGAGCACATCAGTGAACAATTTGGTCCTCATGCAATCGTAGGCGACAGCAGAACAATGAAGGAGAAAAAATTGCTGAGGAGCTTGCCCATAGGACGGACGGGACCATTATAATGTGGGGCAGAAAATGTTTTGCCTAAATCATAAAAGTAGAGTACAGAAAAACACACCCGCGCGCGAAGCGCGGAGGAAATTTTGCATGTTTTTTTTCAGGCATCTGATTGAAAATTCAGGCCAGTCAGCAGACATTTTGGGCATTTCCTTCACTTTTGCCTTTTTCTGTCAAATTTTCCCCGAATTAGTGTCATTTTTTTGCTCGAATTCTTCATCTCAGAAAAACTTTGCGCACTTCAAAGGGGCTACGCGATTGGGAAGTCTGAGCCAGAGGTCAAAGCCGTTTGGATTTACAATTAGTAAATTGTGAACGAACTATGTAGCCTAGTTACTCTGTCCAGGAAGGGGGCGTAACTAAAAAATTATTTATTGGGTGAAGGTATTTTTTAAACTTGCATGAAAGCCTCATAGAATATGCCTTCACATGAATTACTCATGACACTATAGAAACAAGCAAGGGCGTCCCGAGAAATGTGCCTTGATGGGGGGGGGGGGGGTGGTTCTTGGGGGGTGAGGTCGGAACCCAAGTGAAGTGCGACCCTCTTAATGACAACACCCTCCCTATTGGCAAATGAGTACAATTTATGGGTCCTAGACACATGCTGCTGCAATATTTGCTAAATAATAGCTGCAAAACCTCTCCTGAACTGCAAAAAAATCAGTTTTTGTGTTTAAAATGTATCTATCACTTGGGTCATGGGGGGTTCTGACCCCCCCCCCCGTGGTACGCCACTGGAAACAACAGGTACAGGTCGTCTGCGCGCGTAGCACGCGGGAATTTTTTACAATTAGGTTCGGAATAAAGGCCACTGTGGTCTTTGTGAGGCTGCTTCCTCAAAATTACGTTATCCCACACAGACACTAATGAATAAGTGTGTAAACGGACATGTAATTTCGTTCGTCTTCATCGAGGATCCAAAAGCGGGGGGGGGGGGGGTGTCCCCCTCACTTCGAAAAGTGGGGGACGTGTCTCCCTTTCCCTCCCCCCCCCCCAGGGTCGACGCCCATGGAAGTATGACACACAAACACACGCGCACCTCCACCCCTGGAAATGTCAGGTGGCTGGAGAAACAACGGAGGAAAAGAGGACCGAGTAACGGAGCCGAGGAAGAATGAGCCATGAGATATGCTATTAACGTAGCCTACAAGAGTCCTGGCCTGGACTTCCTATAACGTACCAAAACGAAGTTCATTGTTGTAGCTTTAACCAAATTACCAACTAATTTACAGCCATTAGGTTTCTCGAGATATGCGCGCCGGCGGCGAGTTACAAAAAACACCTTTACGCACGAGGTACATTTGTCTTCCGAAGATGTTTCCTTCAGATTCACACCGCCCGACATACACGTCACTCCTCCCTCAGGTGGGAGCACATGCCTGGAAGGCACCTACCAGCATCCACCTCCTCCCCCTCCGGCTTCACGATCGCCGGACTAGTCCTAGCCTCCCCCATCCCATCAAATTTCTCCGACGGTTACGCCGAAGCCTGCGCGAACCATGACAGGATTGTCAGCCGGGGGCGCGCCATATGCTTTGCGAAATGCAATTGGCGAACCAAGCAGCCTAATCTTCACTATCTCCAATTCCGAGAATCTGGCATTGGATATACGCTCTCTGCCAACGGGACCAAGGATGTAGCAGTGTGAGATAGTCAAAAAGGAATCCCATCGCCGTTTCAGCCCACAGTAGCGTCCAGCTTTCACTGGAATATAGCAAGACTGGAGCCAACAGAGGCCAAAAACACGGAGCTTGGTTCTTTTGCTCAGATATCATGACTGTCACACACCACGATCCAGTGACTTCAATTACTTCCATATTCCAGTCCAGGCGTCCTACTGGCCTCCGGTTCCGCAAGCCGAGAGTGCTGATGCTGATGACACTGCCGAAGTAAACAAATGAACTGGCGACTTCCACGTTCTCCGAACTCTTCTCGCGCGCCCAACACACGGACCGGCGGATCTTCCTCTTTTCTTAATATTTTGTGCATGGGAGTTGTCCCTTTTTTGCTGGGCATTATGTTTTCCCCTCCTCCATGTCACTCTGTTTAAGAAAACAACAGCACCGTCCAAAGTCCCACTCAAAAACTGGATCTTAGTCATGTCCTCATGATACCACCTGAATGCCCAACAATTTGCCTGGGTGTCAACCAGAAGATACACGAAGTCGGCCAGTAATGTGGCATCAATCTGGGTCTAGGTCAGAAACCCTGACTTCACCGAACGGGCCCGGCAGTCAGTACTATCCGCAACCCTCTCCATTATCCAATCAGGGCGTAAATACAGGGGGGGTGACACCCCCTTGTGAAAAATCAGAGTCGGTCTCTGGGCGACAAAAGTCGGTATCCGCTCGAGTTAGGTGAAAAATTAATTGATTTCTGTTCCCGTCGAAAAATAGGTGCTGTCGCACAAACTACCGTCCAGACCGAAATAGAATAGCGCCATCTGTTTTTGTTTTTCGGTGACCCCATCTATTTTAACCAGCTGTGAAACTTTGTATTTCACAAAAGGCTCTGTTTACGTCGCGTGGCTACTTTAGTTTATAATGATGACCTTATGGGGATGAATTATGCTGGTCATCATTAGGGGTGCAAATTTTGCCTGTCTACTGGACTGTTCTGTGTTTTGTTTAGAATTATTCAGTGATAGCAAAGCGGAAGAAGAAACGTCGGGGAGAAAAGAGAAAAGAAAGAAAGAAAGAACAAAATAGGTGCGTTGCGCACGTCCGAGGAGTGCGGAAAATTGAATTTAACTATGATGGATCTTGTGCCAAGTTTCCTTCAGGCCCATCAGACAATTATTAAATATCGGTATCAGTTCTGGGCTATGCAAGACCATGATGTGAATTCTAATTCTCCTCAGTCGGTCCATGTAACAGTCTCATTATGTGAATTTAGGTTAGAGCACTTTGAAAAATCACGTGTCATAACTCCAACCCAGCGTACAGCAATCTAGTAATCTTAATATGAACCAAATATGAGTGGCATAGGTTATTCATGTAGCTAGGTTACAGACCGTTTTTGACACACATCATCTCAACACACATTGGCGTAGTCGGGAAAAATATGTTTGCAGAAAAATGAATATTTTTAATAGGTAAATTCATGCTAGAATATCGTACAAGGATAGCAACATTTTTGCCGTCTGAGGGTTTTTTCATTTGTTAAAAAGTTCCAAAGGGGAAGGGGGCATCCCCTCCTCTTAGACCCCTCCCCCAGATCAGTCTGTCACAGATCACTAACGAAAACGATTGGCCACCCAGTCGGGGACCCAGAACCCACCCGCCACTACCGCATGACGCCGCCTCTGGTACAATACCGATAATAAGAATCGGTGTCACGAAATCTTGTCGGTCTCAAAATGATTCACCCCCCCCCCCCCCCCATATTTGAGATTGTTTGGAGCCCGTGTACACTACTGTCTGTCAGCCGTTATAAGGGGAGAAGTAAGGAACTGCACTAGCACCTTACAGCACTCTCACTTCAAGAATATAGAGAGGATATCAGTGCAGTTGGCGTCACAAAGGGGAGAGGTCCTGGAGGGACAGTCGCCCCCTCTACTGAAACAGGGGCGCCAAACAATGTTTGCCTAAATTGCCAAGGGTTGTGCGCATGCTGCTTGCAGTGGGCGTATCAGTAGCATCATGCGATCGGTCATTCAGCGAACTAAAGCTAAGTAAAAAACAATTGCTCCATGGGATTAACTTAGCAACTAGCCATCGTAATATATTGAACGCGGGGAATCGAAAGTGACAATGGACAGTATGATTGAAGTTCTTGAGGGCAAGACTGGACGTTTTGGCCGCCTGTACCGTATGTCTTGAATATAGACAGGGATTAAAGGTTCAGCTGGGCGCCAACAAGGAGAAATAAAATTAGGGTGAAATTGTGAAATAATGCACATGGAATGTAAGACTAGGGTAGGGGTGGGGGGGATAGGAGCATTCAAATGACCCACCATTGCGAAAGATCCACTTTTCCTGCCCCTATACCGAAAAGGCAGGTTATTTATGGAATATATTCTGCGACCGGATTTTCGAAATGCAGATAACCCAAAAACAAAAAAAAAAAAAAAATGTTCAACTGTATCATTCTTCTTCTTCAAATTACCTGATGTTTACCACGATCAATGGAGGCACTCTTTCATGGTTCAAGGTTCAACAAAACTGATCATGCTCTAATGGCAGGAGAATCAAGGAAGCCCTTTGTTGGGGAAAAACTCAACCTCACATTGGGCTACGCGGACTGTAGGGCCTAGGGTGAGCTGCCACACTAAGGTGCAAGTTCTGTTACATGAGGTACAAAGAGGAGGCAGGGGAATACCCCACAGAAAAAAACAAGGCACTAATGGTGCTGTAGCTCAAACCGTAGACATGTTCCAAATATTCATTACAAAAGACCCATGATTAGTGCAGATGATTCTTTGCAATATTTCCACACATTGGCTGATTTAACTTATCCTAACATGTGAAAGTGCACCCACTCAAGAACATACTGTATTCATTATGACTTGAGCACTCGGGCGCTGCATCTTTAAGCGATGGGGTGCTTACGAGTGTATAATTTACATCTGTTTTATATTCGTTCCGAGTATATTTTGGCGGCGGGACTAACGATTTGGGCCAGAACTCCTGAGAACGCTGAAGATACGGATATTAGACTGTCATTATGACCGAACATCAGCACTGACTGTGCAGTCAAAAGTTTTGTAGAAGCATTTTGCATGAACATGATGGGCCTAAGGCCCACATGGGGCCTTCAGCCGAAATTCGCAAACACCCTAATATGAAAATAAAATAAATAAAATCAATTGAACTTGGAAGGAGATGCATTTCAAGTACCAAGTGCTGAAATTCATGAAATTCCATAAAATGGGGCCATAGGGCCCAGGTGGGGCCTTGGTTGAAAAATTCCTGAACACCCAAGGTACGGCTGTTATACCATCTTTATACCTAATGTCAATACCGTGCAACACGAAAACTTGGAAGAGGAGAAGAATTTTGCGATTCGCAGACGTTCCCTCGGCCCACACTGGCCTGTGGTCCCAATCCCTGGGCACCCTAGGTACTGCAGCTATCATACCACATTATGACCGACATCAGCCTGGTGCAACTAATTTAAGAGATCTGATTTTGCAGTAGTTCTCCTATTGGGCCCTAGCCCCAAATTCCAGAAAAACTCCAATGCGCCCCTCTTGGATGATACTGTAATTTTTGAAGAAAATGAATTGACACTTGTGGGAGGGCGCCCATTCAAGCACCATTTGTGTGAAAATCATAAATGGGCCCTCGGGCCCAAGTCGACCTTGGAACCAAAACTCCTAACACCCCAAAGGTATGTCTATTGGACCTCATTATGATTGAACATTACAACTGTGCAACTAATTTCGTAGGAGATACAAGATTTTGGGGCGGTATTTCACTATGGGGCCCTTCTGGGCCCCCAATTCCCTGAACACCCCAATGCCCTCTACCCAGGAACATTACATATACTTTTGAAGAATATAATTGAAGCTTGGGGGAGAAGATGCATTTCAAGTACCATTGGTGAAATTTCATAAATGGTCCCTCGTGCCAAGTGGGACCTTGGACCAAAATCCTGAACACCCCGAAGGTACCGCTGAGAAAAGCATCATTTAGACCGAACATCAGCACTGGGCACCAAAATTGTAGAGAAGGAGCGTTTTGTAGTTTCCCACATAATAGCCCATTGTGCCGCTTTAATACCATTTGACTTGACCTTCAGGTGGGCAAAGATGAACCCATCAGTCAATGAACATTGTGACCAGTCTGGTCGAGATCATCAAAACACGAACATTTTTTTGCCACCAAAAAAATAAAAAGTTTACAGACTGGATAGATAGATAGATAGATAGCTAGATAGATAGATAGATAGATAGATAGATAGATAGATAGATAGTTAGAGATATAGATAGATAGAATGTCTTGGGCATCGCAATAGCTCAACCAGGCATAGCTGGTTTGAGCTAAAAACTCGTGAGATGAAAGATTCGGGCAGGAAGGAAAGGCAAAGGTACAAGAAATGCTCGAAGTTTTTGGTGAAGGGCCAGAACTTTCAGCCCAAATGCCCAGAAAGGACGCAAAATTTTTCGCGCGCCCCGCACGCGGCAATGCTCTTCCTCCATGTGATTGTTAAAATTCGCGGCAAAATGTCTGCCCCCCTAAATTGGAAGGGCCATAACGCCTATGGTGTTTCTGTAGCCGACAGTGTAAACCCCTCCCAACTTTCTTTCCGTACATCAGTTGCTGTCTGGAAGATCTAAAACAGTTAGGGTCAGTGTCCGGGAGAGGGGCCGGATGGAGGATCTCGACCCCCTCTAAAAAATACCCTGTGGCGGCCAGATCCGGTGGTAACAAGAACTGGTGGCCCACCACGCTGCTCGAGAATTCCCAGATAGGCCTGAGCTCCCTGCACACTAAGTCGGAAGCCTGCAAGAATCGATATACACGGTATGGTCTCAATAGAGCTGCTTTTACGCATCCGCTCCGACAGGACTGGCATGGAGAGCTATGCACTGGCTGGCGGGAACCTTCCAATAACAATGCAGTATGCCGCTCTTGATTGACTTACTTATACGCCTCGTGTTATGCTATCCACCCGAAGGTGCTTCAGCTAATAAGGAAATCCTTAATCGGAAATTGTAGAGGCTCCAGTTTTGGGTGTGGAAGGACACAGGCGATTCTCGCCTACTCTTTTCGAAGAGTACCCTGTGTAACGAGGCAAGTGTGAGGATTCCTGCTCCCGGGATCGCCATTTAACAGCCCCATCCGACAGACGAGAGTGTAGCTTCACTCGTGCAGCCACCTTCTACACGAGAAAGGAGAGGGGCTTCAGTTGGTGTCTGTGACGACACCGAGATTTGAACCAGGGACCTCAGGCACTGCAGGCGGACACTCTACCGATCCTGCCACCATGGGCGGATCTAGAATTCCAAAGGGGGGAGTTTCCGTGAGTACCAATCACTAGGTTACCACTAAGCGGAGCGGCCACCGGTTGGCGCGGAGTGGACCAGGTAATTTTTGGCCTGATGGAACCCCCAGATGCCCGGAAATCGCATCTCCGTGCTCGTTTGGATGGAATTAAATTCCCTTATTTCGATTTCATTTCCTGCATAATTACTTATCACCATAGTTGAATCCTCAAAAAAACATTCTTCGCCAAAGACCATTTACCAAGGTAATCACGAACATGAGCTTGGTGGAATATGTTTTCAAAGTTGGTGTAGGCTTTGCCGAGGTGCAGTAGGTAGGCAGTTTTTCCACGCTGTCAAACGTGGGTTGTGACCAAGGGCGGCGATTGGAGGGGGGGGGGGGGTGGAAAGACAAGATGAATACTATCTAAGTGGAGCGCCACGACGGTTTGGCGCGTAGCGTACAAGGAAAATTTTCGTTCGACAGGCCCTCTAGATTGCAGGAAACGGGCACTTTCCGTGCCTCATGGGACTGTAAGCAACATTCCTGAAGTGATCACAAATTTTTGTTTTAGGAAAGTTTCTCCAAAAACTTAGGGATCAATTTCAAGGTTTTGCGTTGGGTGCTGTGACATTCTAAAATACATGTACGATGCAAATGAGTTACAGTCATGAAGGAAACAATGAAATGGACAATGACAACGACCACTACGTTCGCGCGAAGCGCGAAATTCCGCAGGATCCAATTTGACAACGACATTGCACTGCCCCCCTCTCTGACCTATCACTTAGATGGGCCTGAGTTTTTTACTCAAAGATTACGGCCCATTTTCATCTTCTTAACTGGACAAGATTAATACTATCTGAGCGAAGCGCCACCACAGGTTCGAGCGTAGCGCCTAAGGAAATTGACGTTTTTTTGTGCCGATGAGAGGGGGATAGGTGATAGCGATGTCCCGCACTTCAATTGAAAAAAAGTCTAATGTATTGGGTATACGGCACAAAGTTTGGCCGATAAAGAGTAGCGACAAAAACTCATTGAAGCCAATGGAACTTCAAAGTATACATTATAAAAATGGAATACATAATACTGCTTTGTTGGAAGTGTTTTTTTTTTTCTGGAAAAAGGGGGGGGGGTTCCGGAAACTGGAAATCCCCCCCCCCCTAAATCCGCCCATGCCTGCCACTTCACCGACCTCGAAGTCATCATCATGTCTGAGACCGATTCGTTGGCGTAATTAGTTGGAAAAATTCTTCCAGTCCGAGGGCGAGGCCGGGCAATAATATAACAGCATGAATTTTAAATTACCAGTGTTGAAATAGTCATAAATAATTATATCCGGGACACTGTAGTGTCCAGGGGGTATTATGATTTTGGCTTCACCGTCGTCTCCGCCGTCTCCGCCGCTGCCGCGCGTTTCTTGTTAGCGCTCTAGCTCTCCAACGCATTGTCGGATTTACTGAAACTTGGCACCCATGTTTGTCATGAATAAATTTCGGACAAGTTCGAAAGGGGCGTCGCCACACCGCTCTGGCGGCGGCCATCTTGGATTTTTGACTAAACGCATGGTATCTCGTTAGCGCTCTAGCTCTCCAACGCATTGTCGGATTTACTGAAACTTGGCACCCATGTTCGTCATATTAAAAATCTTGAACAAGTTCGAAAGTGGGCGTGGCCACACCCCTCCACGGTGGCCATCTTGGATTTTTCGAACGACGACTTTTTGCAGATATGCACGTTCAGGAAAATGGCGATCGTTGTGGGACCAACTTTAATCGCACATTGGACCACACAGGCAAGCCTTTTAAATTTTTTCGCAAAAAATAACGCTTTATCCGATTGACTTGAATCTTGGTGTACAGGTCCGCCATGAAGTAATATTAGACAATTTCGAAACTGGGCGTGGCCACACCCCTCCAACGGTGGCCATCTTGGATTTTTTGACAAACTGCATTTCCAAGTCGCCAGAGGTCAAATAGACAAACATTAATGTGCTTCTTTCAGAAGAGGGCCACGAAGGCCATTTGTGCGGGGATATACACGTCGGCGGTTACCCGCCTGCACATGTCTAGTTTTGTTTTGTCTTCCATTGGCTAAAGCTAGCATTATGATTAAATATATGGAGACAAGAAGGTTTGAAGTCCCAGACATGAGGATTCTACAAACACAAGTTGATATGCCACCAAATGATTATCGAGGTCAGTGCTCAGAATGAAAAAATATATGAAGCATTAATGTGAAAATGTTAACATCTTGTGAGATTTGCATAAGGTTATAACTTTCATCAAGTCCTACCATCACCTTAAATATACTGTTGTACAGTTGACCAACACTTTGGCATATTCCAGCCTGCACAAGTGACTCTTCATAAGTGCACAGGTACTGCATTTTGAAAACATCAGGTATTCCAGCATCTGTGGAGGAAGCTTGGCCGGTGGTGGGTGCAGGAACAGGTTATTTTACCCCCCCCCCCCCCTCCATGGCAAACACTTTTTCTACTGGCGCACTACTAGCTGGGACAACTAGCACATTCCTAGCCAGGGCTGTAGGCAGAGTACTTGATTCTGGCCGCACCATCTGGCTTCAAAAGGTTGTGGAATTTAATAGCAGATACTAGCCCATCAATCAATCTTGTGTACGACACATATTTTTTTTAATCTATAAAAATGAGACATCCAAAATCCATATGGGACGCAGTAACAATACATTCATCAACAGTTCCAAAACATACAGTGCTCACACCTAACGACAAAACCAATCAAAAAGCCAAGAGGCCTAGTGGTACCTGACTGTCTTGATGTCTGTTGACCTCAGAGGACCTTTGGCCTGACCACAAAACAATAGGGATCATGTACTCATTTTTTTTTATTGTGGAACCACATACCAAGTATGAACTTGCTCCCGAGTGCGGTCGAGTTAACGTGTTAAAAAGCCAGGCGTCTCTCTCACTCTCACACACACACACAGTCATGACTGCATAGATTCCTTTGACAAAAGTCAATCTTAAATAAAGGAATCAACAATAATGTTGTGTTTTCTATGTAGAGACTACAGGTGCCAGTTAGTTGACAGATAATACTAAATATTGTTTGATAATCTTCTTAATACAAAAATTGCAATTCAGCCCCTGCAGACGCAGTAGTAGTAAACTTTTAGGCCTAAGACTGTTCCTCCCCCCCCCCCCCCCCCCTCCCCAAGTCTGCAGCACAGACCACATTCTTGGATTTTAATGGTCCAGGCGTATATGCAGTTTTATGCACTTGAGACTAGAATTTCACCTTGCAACCCTACAACCACATAAGGGGGGCGATCAGTGAGTGAGTGTTCACACGTGCCCGCGCCGGTGGGATCACTGCTTTGTACACCAAAGCTATACACATGCGTATGTGGCATGTGCAGTGCAAGGCATTCAGCATTGAGGTGTCCATGGCCAGTAGCTCGCTAGGCAGCAGACAATCTAGCACTGCAACAGGGACTTGCAAGGCGCACGCCGGGGCGGGGGCTGAGATGCCAGGCAGTACATTTTTGCAGCAGTCTTTTGGGTGATACCGAGTATGCCAGGTTAGTTTCACGTTGTCGCGGTATTCAAACAAATCAAGAAGCAACATTTGTGCACATTATTTTTTTTTCATTTTAATAGCAAAAGAATATTGTCCGGCTCGGCAAAACGAGGCGGAAGCTCCGGGCCCCCCCGTCAAAAGTGTGTATTTCTTAGGGTTCGGGACGCCAAAGTGATACTCATCAAGGAATCCTGGTCCTATTGATCGTGGGTGAGCACCGACAAAACTTGTCTTCCTCTTCTCGACTAGAGCTCATCAAACGGTATGGTGGCAGGGGTGCAACCATTCCAACCTTGCTCACGGTATTGCCATTTTACGACCCTTCCGAGAGGACGATACTGAACGCCAGGATCGTTCTCTTTAACGGAACTGGGAGAGTTGAGAGTCATGAGTCATCTTGCTAATGAGCAAATTATGAAAGTTAATGTAACTCACAACCGTCTGAGGAACCATCCATTCTTATTCTGGAATCTAGCAACAAGAAAATGAGGTAACTCAGTTTAAGAACCACCCATCTGGTCTTAGCAGTCGATAGCTACACACAGAACTGCATAATGACAGCTCCGAAGCTGGCACGCCCACACGCATAAACAGCACTATGAATACACAGTAGCCTCTTCTATATGTTTAGGTGAGACAACAAAAGAGAGAATGATTGTTTGTTTTTTGTCAGTCAGCATGTATTCTCAATTCACCTTAATCACAACAATAATTACATTACAGTATCTGGCACATTTTGTCATTACCATAAAAAGATAATGTTGAAAGTAAAAACACCACCTAAATTGGAGTCTCTAGTGTCTGTTCCTTTCCCCCTTACACTGAACTTCACTGAAACAATACTTAAGCTCTCTGATACAAAAGAGCAACGCCCATCGATAAAAACAAATCCCAAAAGCTCAGGAGGGTTCGAGAGTAGGGAAAATCCCACTGACTTGAGTGATCCAAACGTTATTGCAGTGTTACCAAGAATTGTTCAATGTAATGAAATGTGCTAATTCAGGACTCATCTAGGACTTCGATCATGTGATCATATATAGACACTGGGGGTAATAACGAGTTTCTCCATTTTAGGTTATGTGGAATGGAACGAATAGAGTCATTCCGTTAGGGCATTTTTGTGAAAAATCTATTCCAGCCCACTAGGCACAAATGGGTATCACATGGGATGAAACTAGTGCACAGACTGGTGACTGTATCAGAGCAACCAGCTGTGGCAATACATTCTGACACTATAAGAAAGCAATAAAATGTTCTAAACTAAAATCCAAATCACCCATTGCCCTCTCTTGTTACATGATTCCACTCTTTCTGGGAAGCGTTTCCTACTTCACTTTTGAGTTATCAGCACATCAGCATTATCAGGCATCTTAATAAATTTTTCCCCTCAATCTTGTGATGTTAGGCTTCCCCTTTCTAAAATAAAAAAATAGAAATATTAGTCTGCTTGACTAAAATAAATTGCATCAGAAATGTGGACACTGTAAACTTCACCATGGAGTATTATGTTACAAATATTGTAACATATGCAAGAGTACTCGGCCTGAATAAAATCGGGTTAACTTTTCTAGGTTTTCTCATTTCTTGGCAGTGACCTGGTAGTATCTGTAATACATCTGGTAATATAGCAGAAAATTTATTAGAAAAAGATTGCTGAACAGAGTCAATGGCCTTTGTAAATTTCTTCCATATTCGTTTTAGGTGAGGAGATTCTTTTGAGAGCGGGGCGGGGAGGGTGGGGAGGGCGGGGAGTGGCGGGGGAGAGGGAAGGCACAACAAGGGAACAAATTGATGGTCCTCACAGTAACATATGAAGGGTGACCACAGCCTGGGACATCCAGTATGACAGATGCACTTTCACGGAGGGTCAGTTAAATTATTGACAGCATTGGTTCTTCTTATCCATGTAATGCTGCTGTTTTTCCGTGTATGCTGCTGTATGGACAACGAATCATGCAGAATGTGAGGTGCCATTTTTCTGGTCCCTGGTATGATTAACCTGGACCTGAACCAGGGACCACTCCACATTTTGAGTTAATACAATGCTCACAACTGGATTACAGCGTAAAGGCTGGTTTAACTATGATAGGTGACAGCTAAGTTTTTGCCTGGTTGCAAAATAATAATATAATAAGATAAACCACAACCACAGGGTTTCATGTAAATTGAAAAACTTAAGAGAATTTGCATGAAATACACAAGCTTGCAACACTTTAGTGACCTCTGGATTACTTTTGAAAATCCTCACAATCAAAAATAGTAGATCACCCCTACAAACTTTCATGTAATTCAGACTTTTACTGAGAAAATTGCCTGAAATAGCAATAGTCACATTAAATGACCTTCAGTGACATTGGTTTTACTGGTAAATTCATTGGGACTGGTGGTAGACTGTATCAACAGTTTTGTGAAATCCAGCAAACTTTAAAAAAAATTGCCAAAAAATTGTGCAAATTAAACTATTTAATACTACTACATATACTACATCTGAAATCTATTCATTTCTGAAATCTATGCATTGATTTGATTTCTACGGCTTCGGGAAGACAATTGAGGCTCATCTAGGGACCCTGGCCATATTGATCGTGGATGAGCACCGGCGATAACTCGCCTTCTAGCTCTTCTCGACTAGTGCTCAGAAAGTAGGTGTACAGTTTTATAGTTTTTGTCATATACACCGAACTGCATCACCAATACATCTACCAATCATGAGATATCTTGTACCCAACTTCCGGGCAAATTTCTATTTAATATGCGAATACTGTATTCGCAAATTAGTATACTCCTTGGGGCCGAAAACTGAGCTATACAACAACACTCGACTATGCATCTGCACACAAGAGTTCAGCATGAGGGCAATCCCTGTGCCAGAGATACTGCGATGCACATATGGACAGACAGACCGAGAGATGGACGGACAGACAGACAGACACTCACACACACGACAAAGTGACTGCTGTCTCTCCTTCAATAAAAGTCAGGAGAGATGGAATAAAAACCTAAATGGGGAAGATACAAGGGTCCTGAGAATGAGCTTCATCAAAGAACTGCTTACAACAGTGGCATTTGAGAAGGCATATAAACCACACCCCATGCCTCATGGAATAGCACATCCAACATGGGAGTCTTAGCTCATCCAACATGGAAGGGAGTCTTAGCTATCTCCCGGGTACCAGATCACTCACAAACTCCCTCTCTGACTACCTACACCACCGACCAAGTAGTTTTCGAGGGGCATATGAGGCAGCGTTCCGTGCCTCATGAAATGTCATAGTACCCCATATAATTCTGGGAACAAGTCTCAGCTAAGGGTACCCCGCTTTGGGTGGCCATAGCAAGGGACGCACATTCTCCAGATGATGAGAACCTGCAGTCTTCCTCTGCCTCTCTCGGGTGGAATTCACTTGGTGATTGGATTCCTGAGGATGGAAGTGAAACAAAAAACAAAGGAATGAGTTAATAGAATGCTCCTCAGGTTCTGTGAATATTGGTTTGGAATAAGCTAGAAAGTCAATGAAACAGGCATTATTGAATGTTGAATGTGGTTGTCACCTGATTCAATTGCTTCCTTCGCTGCTGTCTCAATACAAAATACCAAACACCAATGGAGGAGAAAGACAACATTGTAAGATTTGGGTAATCAAATATTCATATGTGACATTAAGCACATGTAGTAATAAAGTGTCTATGTTGGCTGGCTGATTTTCCTGAAACTCATTTGCCAGGGGAACCCACTTAAACCAGGAGTACGGGAGTAATGGGATGTCATTTCTTCAAATATCAAATAGAAACAGCAGTTTGCTATAAATGCATCATCTACTAGCAGTAATGGTCACCAAATTCCACAAACAACGCTCTCACAGGCAATAACAGCAGTGTACAGTATTGAAAACAGTCTGAACTAGAATGGTAAAAAAGAATAATCTGTGGTTGATGAGTGTGCTTAGTGAAGCAGGATGAGAAATTGAAGAAAATTAACAATATTCAAGCAAATCATTTTAGCACATGGATAGTCGCAGTGCTTGAAATATCTACAACATTTTCATAGCAATCTTCTAGGCTAGTTCAGAAAACCGAAAGGCTTAGTGATTCCTTGACTCGATTTCTAATAACCTATGACCAGGAAACAGAAACAAATGCGATAATGGGATGATAAAACACCAAACTCCAGTTCG
Source organism: Sclerodactyla briareus (assembly GCA_026419785.1). NCBI lineage: Eukaryota > Metazoa > Echinodermata > Holothuroidea > Dendrochirotida > Sclerodactylidae > Sclerodactyla > Sclerodactyla briareus. Next base: position 11,344 of record JAODTK010001998.1, on the reverse strand, counting down.
ATAGGACCAAGAGTTCTGGACTTATCGTGTCCACGAGGTTTGCAGACTGTGACCTATGCTGACCTAAGATGACCTTTGACCCGACCCCAAAACAATAGGGGAAATTGTACTCATTATGGGGGGACCCCTTACCAAGTATGAGCGCCATCCATCCAGGTGGGGTCGAGTCATGCTCTTCACAAGCTAAAATTGCCTCAAACAACAATTACGATGATGGGATGATAAAACACCAAACTCCAGTTCGATAGGACCAAGAGTTCTGGACTTATCGTGTCCACGAGGTTTGCAGACTGTGACCTATGCTGACCTAAGATGACTTTTGACCTGACCCCAAAACAATAGGGATAATGTACTATTATAGTGGTTGGAGGACTCGAGTCCGTTCTTGGTCTCGAGACCAATTTTGAGGGCTCGGTTCTCGCACTCGGAATTGTCCTTGATGACTCGTGACTCGTGGATCGGTGTTGGGTTTTGGGACTCCGGGGACTCGGTCCGAGTCCAGGTCAAGACTTGCTCAGAAAAAAAAATCCACAGGGAAAATCCCGAAACTTAGGTGTTACACTGCAGAAAGAAGAAATGTTGACATTGACATTGACAATCATAAATGCGAGTACTTCTTGTTGTCAATGTCGCCAGAATTCACTCAAATCTGAAGTTATAGCTAATAGTGCATTTTATTGACTAACTGCGCTTGTCGGAATGGCTGTTAGCCAGGTGGCCATCCTTATGAGGGGCTACTACACTATGGACGCCTGTCTATAAAGATGGATATGTTGATGTCTTGAAATGCAATGAAAAAATACTTCAAAGCATTAACTGCTTCTGGGAAGTATTATGTCCTAGAAGTTATAAACTGTGGGAGGTGGGGATTAGGTGGGGAGTCATATACATGAGTGTTGGCGGCATGTAATTTGTAGTTTTGGCAATGCTGTAATGCAATTTGCATTTGTTCTTGCTATTGTTAGAACTTCCCCACAATGATGACTCAACTGTAAAACAGGTACGGGGCAACCCCAAATTTTGTATGGGATGAATATGAAACATTACAAAATACCCTGTTTGTGGGGGGATGATGAATTGTGAATGAAACTGCAATAGCCTACTTCTTTTGACTGATACCAATATATTCTGCTTAAAATGCCAAGTGTAAAGGGACTCGTGGACTAGGACTCGGACTCGGACACAAGGACTCGGACTTGACTCGGACTCGGATGTTGAGGACTCGGTTTGGACTCGGACTGGCTGGACTCGACTCCAACACTGCTTATTACGGGGAACCCATTTACCAAGTATGAGCGCCATCCATCCAGGTGGGGGCGAGTTATGCTCTTCACAAGCTAAAATTGGCTCAAATAACAATTTTTCACAATTAACGATTTACCCCAAAAATGATCCCTGGTTGAACACCAAACCATATGGTGTTCGTACTCCCCATTAAGTAAGCTACACACTAAATTTCAGCTTGTTGGACAATCATTCTGACTTATTCTCCACCAGATTTTCAGAATTTTACTTCTAATGACCTCAGTGACATTTGGACATGACCATGAAAGAACAGGGATCTTGTATTAATATGGGACCCACTACCAAGTACAAAGGCTTCATCCATCCAGGTGGGAGTCGAGTGCTGCTCTTACATGCTGAAATTTGCCAATTATCAATTTTCACAATTCCCCAGGTTTCCCAATGAGCCCTGGTTTGCACTGAAAAAAACCAATAGGGGCTCTTGTACTCACCATAATAAGCTACTCACCAAATTTCAGCTTGAGAGAACCAAGCATTTCAGAATTTATCCTCTTCACAAGATTCTCAGACTCTGACCTCTAATGACTCAGATGACCTTTCGCCTGACCCTCAAAATTAGGATCATTATTCATTATGGGAAACCCACATACCAAGTAATGAGCTTCATCTATCCAGATGGTGTCAATGTCAAATTTGCTCTTCACAAGCCTAAAGGCCCAAAATATCAATTTTTTAACAATTTTTCAATTTTTCCCGAAAAGACCCTGTCTGCCCAAAAAACATGTGATGCTTGTATTCTCCATAAAAAAAAAGCTACACACTCAAATTTACTGATTGGACCAAGCCATCTGGACTTATCCTTATTCACAATATTTTCAGACTTTGACCTCTAATGACCCTCAGAGTGACTTTGACCTTACCCCAAAACAATAGGGATCATGTACCCACATACCAAGTATGAGCTTCATCCATCCAGGTGGTGTCAAGGTATGCTCTTCACAAGCCAGGCATCACATACAATACACACACACACTGTCATGACTGCATAGATTCCTGACTCTCAAGGACTCGACTAGTACGCAGTCTATAGTTTTGTGTATAAACTGAGTGCTAATTAATTCGTATTGCATACAATCCTGCTCATGTTGGGGAACGGAGGAAAAATCCCACTTTTCCATTACACAAGCTTTTTCCTACACTAAAATGTAAGTCACAAGGAGTTGTATATATTCTGTGGTAGGGTATACTAACATCGCCAAGTTTTTGCCTCCGCCGCTCAGTACGATGTATGGCGTCTGCATCTCCTTCTGTTTCTCCTGCATCCGTGCGACTGTGTGGAGGGGCGTTGTCAGTCGGACATCTTCTTCATTGCCTGTCGATCAGTAATCAGACATGCAAGCATGAGTCAATGAGAATGAGGCAGACTATTCAAACATTGAAGTCAGCAAAATATTCCTTTGATGCACTAGTTTAATATTATTTTGTTCAGTAGTAATGATTATGACAATATTTCCTCCAATGTACATCTATGCCTAGATGGTGTGAAATGAGAGTGAATATAAGAATATGTGCCATGTCTAAGACCACATCATGCTGGGCCTCAAACCCACAAGACTGAACAGACGAGATGGAACCTTGTTGCTAGGCTACCCTATTGAAACAATCCCCCCCCCCCCCCCCAATATGTTCATAGTCAATCATTTAATATTCATTATGTATGTTATATGCATGGGGAAGCAAAGCAAGGCTTCCACAAATCCATGTGTAAAATCCTTCAAACGAGTACTGAAGCTGGTTTCTGACAATTCGAGAGAGTTTTAACAGTTCAAACTGGTCCCAAATATGAGCGGCTCTAAAAACTTGTCAAACAGACACTTTGCCTGGGAAAACGAGAAAGACAATTGGGGTGGCGAGCCCAGATTTGTGTTATTACCAGATAATACTTGTCAGCAAATGGGTGATGCAGGGAAGACTCAAGTTGAGTATGTGAATTAGATACCAATAATGCTAAGGCAAGCAGATAAGTCTTCTATCTTTTTCCAGGGACCTCCTACTTCTGGTACTCTATGATGGTTAAGTAGACCCAATATGGCGGGTATTTCTCGGGCTGCCATTTGGAAACAATTCGAGTTTTTTCCACCTACTTGAGTGGAACACGAAGAGAGAACTTGATAAATGCGACCCCAAAACCTTACTACGTGCAAAATGATATTCTGTTTCTGCGAAAGGTCCACCAAAATAAGAAGTTGTACCTGTTTTGTACATTTGTTCCAGAAGTTTACAACCAGCGATCACAAAAGAAAAGCGAAAAAAAAGCGAGGCCTACCTCTTCCTCTTAATACTTTCTTCATCCCTTCTTCTCAGTTTTCAGCTTTCAATTACCAGAGGCCTTTAACCATGGAAAAACGATGAGAGAGATGTTGAAGGCCTGCAGAGAACAAGTATGACAAGAAGCTCAGACTTTAGTAAGAAGTTATCAGTTCTGAGGTTTTTGACGAAGGACCGTGGGATCAGTATAGCTGTTATTGGCCTTATGGATGAAGCTCATACTTGGTATGTGTGTTTCCCAATTACCACATCAATCCTGTTTGTTTTCGTTTACTCATTGAGAGCATTTCGCCGATGCTACACGAACTATTTCGAAGCTGGATAGAGGTAAGCGTAGACAGGCTAAGACCAAAGCAGCATGCTGCAGATTTCCTGATTCCATCCAGTCTGCTCTATGGTTTTATTAGCATGCTACGAGAAACACATTTTTTGATGCAGAATCTGAGGATATAAGATGTCCCAATAGAATTAGCCATCCAGCCGATCTAGTGAATTCAATACTTACTAAATGGTTGTGAATATTGAACGGACAAATTTTGAATAGAATAAAACTTTGTAGGAGAAGCTCCAGGCCTGGAGCATTGTTAGCATTTTGTAACAGCACAGACCATGAAAAGCAGCTAGGCTAACAGTGACTGCGATTTGCATCATTTGGAGTAAGTGAAACACATCGCATTGATTCCTAAAAGTCATCAAAAATTAACTAAACTAAGTACGGAACAATGCGACATCCTAGGACCTTCAAATATGGGGAGTGGTGTCTTTGATATGACTCTTTTCACCGGTGCTAGTTCAAAGCAAATCGTTGAGTACCATGGATTTTACCTCCTTTTGGTTAAGTTATCGCACAGACTCGTCATGTAGTGTCAGCTTGAAGAATGGAGTGTAGCCATCCTTGTCCTTGAAATCCTGTAGAGGACCCCGGGAACCCCCTCGCTGTTGTTTGTTATATTAGCATCGATATCACTGACCAAAAACAGAGGAAAGCTTCAAGATTGGAATTTTGCAAAAAATAGCTCCCAAGAGAAACATGATTCACTTATTTGATGCTGGATTTTTGACTGCCGTGGCATCACCCAGGATGGTAGTTTACCAGTTATCGAACACTCATATTTGAAGATATATGCACCTACATACATGGTGAATTCAATTAGGAATGAAAACGTTACCAAGCCAATAAGTCGGAGGGGCTTGCCAACAAGGTGGCCTACGTTGACCAATTTTCTTTTTACTGTGCAAACATGACTACCAGTGTTGACTTGAAGAAAGCCAAATAACGCAAAGGGCTAATCAAGGAACCATGGTTGTATGGCTTGTGGATGAGTTACTACCCCTTCTCTTCTCGACGAATGTTCGATAATATCAGACAGGAGTGCATCCAATTCCAACCTGCCCCAGGGACCACCATCCGGAAAGACGGTCAGGTAAACACACGAAATTCTGACCACTTTCACAGGACCTGAGGAGCATTAGCCGTGGTCACACTGACGATTCGAAAGAAGGCCCGATTCAGGAGTCGGCCGACTAGAACTGAAATCGTTGAAGAAATCGGCCCGTGTGACCACTCTTATTTCCAACGGCCGATCCGATCCGACGTCTGACATGTCCGACTTAATCGGGCAGACCGAATAGTGATCGGCCAGTCTGACCTCTTGGGCCGGGAGTTTCGTGTTCTCGTATTCACGATGTCGGTAAGTAAATTGGACATAATAAATATCATGTTAACGAGGCCTTTCGGCGTGCTGTGCTGATCAGTTACGAATAACAAATTAGAAAATTCAATGCGCCCTGAGAGGCACTTATCACACGGTCTAAGTCGGAGATACTTCTCAAAATGGTATATTTATGTGACAGATCGGAACGGAGCTTCGTACTAATACTAGCATAAGTACTTGCCTATACATTAGTGTTATATTAACAGTGTTGGTTGTACAGTGGGACGTAACATTTAGGCCTCTGTGACAGTTGAGTGTGACATTCTCGTTTGTAGTGTTTTTGACTCAGTCTATTAGTGAACAATACCCCAAATAGATGAGTCTCTAGCCATTGATACGACAGTGCTGCCGTGAGGCCCTGGGCATAGACTGGACACTATGGAGTGGGTTCTCAACGTTATAGAGAGTACCGAAGTGATCACAGACTAGCAGTAGCAACGCCTGCAACGGCTCCGAATTATTATCGCGAAACTATGGTGTCTGTTCCGTACGTCGACATGGCTGGGAGATTCGTCGATTTCCGGAACTGACGTTTTTTTCTTCACGGATGAGCCCAATTCATTGGAGAGCACTAACAAATCTGACATGTACAACACTACAGTGGCTCCCTGGGGGATTTGGAGGAAGTTTCACACAACATGAAGGAAAAACATTATCAAGTGGCTGTGTGTATAATTATGATTCATTGATCTAGGCCTAAACTGTTAGGCCAGTAACTTAGGCTAATTGAGAGTAGGCTACTGTTGATTGTTGGTGGTTCTATAGCGACTTAAGTAGCGCATGAACATTCACATGCGATTATAGGCTATTATCAAAAATGCACCAGATTGTAATGTAAACAGAGCCAGGGGCGCACTGTGGTATGAAAGCTGTGCGAGTGTAGCCGCAGGCGAAGGCGGGTGAGGGGGTTGCGAACCTTTTCGATCCGTGCGCGTCACCAGACTTTTCATTTGGGGGATCAGTGGCTTTACAGGAGTCACTGCCAATCACTGCCAACCTGTCGCAATCCAGGAATCCGGTTTCTTAGAGAATTATGGCTCAGAATGCACTCACCAACGCCCTGGCTCAATGACATCCACGGATCCTACCCTAATTAATCCATTCATTTCATTCTATTCATTGCACTCCTGTTTTCCTCCCCCAGTATCTCAGTACAGGCTAAATAAACCAGCTCCCGCCTTTTGGGGGGCTGAATCATCCAGGTTGTGTCATGGTCACCTGTGTGGTTGTCCCATACGCCCATATGTATACAACATGGCTCCAGCGTAACTATCTTCATCATGTAGAAGAACAAGATGGCAGCATTCTGCCATACAGTGCGCTACAGCAGGGGGACATCGGATGCCACATACCATTATCACACCAGTGGCGTAGTGACGGGTGGGGTGTCACGGGTACACCCCCCCCCCCCCCCCACGACAAAGCTGTGACCCCAGGTGCCCCCAGTGGGAAATCGCCCAACCTAGTATTACCATTCTGCCAATATCGCTCTCTTTTTCCAGGCAGTCCAGCGCCGCGCCCTCCACCCTCGAGAGAGAGGGGGATAAGCAACTTTTGTTTCTAGGTAAACTTTCGCCATAACGTCATTATGAAAGGAAGTTAAAATTCCCAAAACAAAAAAAAAAAAAATATGCGATCAGCGATACCGCGTTGCTGCCATGTAGTGTCCGATTAGCTGCTGGTGAATGTGAACGATCGAATTCGAGTGAATTTGGGGTATCCTGACTTGGATCACCTTATTACCGAGAATGAATCGCGTTTCAACAACAGTTGCATGTAGGCTAAAATATTGCAATTTTTTTTCTTGTGGAATATGAACCGAACCTGGAAGATTGGACACACCTACCGAAGCCACATAAAAAAAGACCCTAGTGCCAGTGGCCTCACTACAGGGGAGAATGAGGGTGAGGGGATGAACCTTCGAACTTCAGGTCTTTCCTTTCGGGTCTCCCCCTCCTAGTTTTGAGAGGGATAGAGAGAGCGGATAATTAAAAACCTAAGTTGGTTTGAGACACACTGAAAATATTAGTATTCTTAAGGCCGCTTTCCATGCACGCGGGCGGGCGGGACGGCGTTGTTGAAGCTCGTTTCCCCATGCTTCTCCCACTTTTAATGTGTAGATTGCGCTGTCTAAGAACCGATGTAGCCTACTATTATAAGGGTTATTATTTTGTTGTTATTATTGTATTATATTATTATTATTATTTATCAACACCGGACGCATACTAGTGCTTAACCTGAAACCCTGTGTTCATTTTTCTGTAAAACCATGTTCTAAATGTCACGCTCATGGCCCACTCTTAAAACATTCACAATTGACAGGTTTTTGGAGTTTAATTAGCAATACTTGATCATATCAAGGTTTAAACATGCACATCTGTGTTCATAAGAGTGTGTCCGTTAAAAATAGCGACCATCTTTATAAATCTCATCCCTAGTGTTGAACAGTTTGAATATTGTTTGGAACATTATTTGATAGTTGTCCTCTACTCTCCATTATCGGCTACAAGCCGGTAGATTGCAGGGAATCCCCGGGAATCGATTACGAAATAACCACCGGACAACGCGGCGGGCGAAAACAATCTCTACTTGACCGATTCGAGAAAACGCCCGCCCGCCCGCCCGCGTGCATGGAAGGCGGCTCCATTGAAAATAACGATGCGTGCTTTTGAGACGCCCTGCCCGCACCGCCGCGTCATTGAAACGCGGCTTGCTGGTGAGATCTCCGTTATTGTAATGTCCTTAAATCATAACTGCCCTCTCCCAGGGACCCCCACCGAGGCTTGCCCTGTTCCCCATGAGGCGGGGCCCTTGACATATCTCCCTCTTTGATCGTTGCCCCCTTCCGAAATTTTCGTCTCCCTCCTGATCGCTCCATGAGCTGCCGAGGCTGACTGCGAGGTTTTCTCGAAGAAGGTGGGGGGCATGATATCATTTTATTGCTGTCACCCATTTAGAGCAACAAAAACTCCCACATTCCACCGTCGCAGGAATGGGCCGTCTTTTTCATGTGATTTCTGTTTCTCGAATATGAACTTTGATTGAATGTTTCCTGCGAAAAATATTCTCACTACCGCGAAGGCTGACCATTGTTCGTAAATTTTTTCGCTATGAAAAGTTGTGACCCCCAGGGGAAGTTTGTGACCCTGCTCGCATAAACCCTGGCTAAGCCACTGATGCACGCCATATGTGGGCCCCCCTAATGAAATATCATGTCATAATGTTGGGTAATTATGACCGCACAATAATTAACAACTTCGTATTTGGACTGAGTAGAGCTTGTATGTATAAGGGTTCTGCTATACGGGGGCCAAAACAATCGCGCCGTGTTTATATAATTATCCTGTTGAAACAGCCTGGTAGTCTATGTGTCGCCGTAATGATAGGCGTAACGTATTTGGTCGCGCCCCTCTTTGTAAAATCACATAAAAAGGACGTCTCGTATATTTATTGGAACCAACTCAAGAGAAAGATGATAGTCCACGAATTTCAGAAAGGGGATCAGGGGGACAGACTAGAAGGCCCGATGTGGGGAGCACTACGGCCTCCCAGAAAACTTTTGACAAAAGTGCTTTCGCAAATTTCGACCAAGGAATCGGAATACAGTGATATGCTAATAGCTCCGTACCCCACTCCTCCAGCATGGTCTTCAGCGCGATCCCGGCTTGGTTTCATGTGCTATTTTGCCCCAGATTGCATCAAACGACCACCTGAAAGTGTCAAAACTTTTACTAAGTCAGGCAGGGGAAACGCAAATAATTCTCAGAGAACGGACTGGATTTGATGTGCTATATTCCCCAATTGCATCACCGCCGTCGTGCGAATGCCAAAAATCTTCAGTGGAAAATGTCTTATACGGCAGACTAGGTAATAACACAAAATAGTATTTGAAAAGATATGTGTTTCGGTGTGCTATGTCGCACCGAATTGCATTGACAGCTGCTTGGAAGTGAGCATTGTTCCACAGAGTACTGTATGAAATAATAGGAGACTTGAGCTTGACAAGCGAAAGTAAAAGAGTGACTCAATTTTAGCTTACTGATCAACTGAGTTAACATTTTTTTCGTCGATTGCCCCCCCCCCAAAAAAAAATGGCAGACTTACGCACTCCGCGCGCATGGTAGTAGTGTCGTTTTGCGTGGGCCCAATGACGTGATTGCAAGAAAATTACTCAACTTTTTGTGGCAACCTCTGAGATTGGCGCAATATCATGCCCACCATTTTAATGACGGGAAACTGGGCCATCTGGGAGGCCTGATTTGCTGAAAATTTTCTTGCACGCCTCCCGCGCCAGCCATCCGTGGCGACCGCTTCGTATGAGTGACATGGCGCCCCCTAGAGACGAGAGAGTGGTTAAGCCCTCCCAGCGCCCTCACTGGTAAATTCCCGGCGGCGCCAATGGTGACCGATAAGGCCAATCAGCTACTGCAAAATTGGCCCCGTGAAATCTCGGGGTGAACCGCCGATCCCCTTTAATAATTCAGTTTATTTCAATGTAAAACATGTGCTTTGAGGGACGTGAACAACTATGAAGTGGGATCCGAATAGGATCGGACACTATCTGTAAGTAATAATCGGCCGACTGAATCGGGCAATGTTACCACTCTTGCTAGAGATCAGCGCTCGGCCCCCCCGTCGAAATCGGGCGGGCGAATCAAATAATCGGCCGACTGAGAATAATCGGGCAGTGTGACACGGCTTTAAGCGGATCGCCACGATTGGCTCAATCTCAAGAGGTTGCCAAAAAGTTGAGGAAGTTTTCTTGCAAATCACGTCCATTGGGCCCACGCAAAACGACACTACTACTATTGCGCGCGGAGCGCGTAAGTTCTGCCACATTTTTTTTTTGGGGGGGTGGGCAATCGACGACAAAATTTTAACACTCCGTTGCTCAGTAAGCTAAATATTTGGAGGTTAACCTCTTTCACTTTCTCTTTGTCGAGCTCAAGTCTCATATTATGGGTGGGGTTTCATACAGTATCTTGTGGACCAATGGTCCCACTTCCAGGCAGCGGTCATGCAATTCGGTTGCGATTCCCTGCTCGTTACCGGCTTTATCCGATAATGGAGATTATAGGACAATCTTTGTGTTTCAAATTTTTCTCAAACAACATCATACGTTTTCAACACTAGGGATAGATTTTTAATACAGATTGTCTCTATTTTTAACGGCCAGACACCTTTTGACACCTATTTGCATGTTTAAACCATTGTATTTCCAATATTTGCTAATTAAATCCTCCACAACCTGTCATTGTGAATTTTTAATAGTGGGGCCGTGATCGTTGACATTTAGACAATGGTTTAGCAGAAAAATGAACACCGTGAATTATGTTTAACCTAGTATGCGTCCGGTGGTTTTGATACTAATCTCCAATAATAATAATAGTAGGGCTAACATCGGTTCTTATATAGCGCATATACACGCGAAAAGTGAGAAGATGCGTGACTCGGAAAAACTCCCGCCACGCCCGCAGTGCATGGAACCGCGCTTTAAGAATACTAATTATTTTCAATGTGTCCTCAAACCAACTTTAATTTTAATCATCCTCTCTCTCCTAGTCCCTCTCAAAACTAGGATGGGACACCGAAAGGAAAGACCTGAAGTTCGGAGGTCTCATCCCTCATTCTCCCCTGTATTGCGGGCACTGGTACTTTTCTGTTGGCTTCGTAGGGTCGTATCAAATCCTTCCATGGTTCAGTTTCAGAATTCGAAGAAAAAAATTGCAATATTTTAGGCCTACATGCAACTGTGTTGAAACGCCGATTCATCTCGATAATAAGGTGATCCAAGACAGGATACCCAAATTCACTCGAATTCGATCTTTCACATCACCGTCAGCTAATCGGACACTACATGGCCGCACGCGGCTATTCCGCTACTCATAGGGAAGTTTTCAACTTCTTTCAAAATTAATTACGTTATGGCAGATGAGCACCTAGAACAAAATTTGCTCTCTCCCCCTCTCTCTTCGGGAAGATAAATATATTACAACTCGCGAGGGTGACATTTCTGGAAGTGAAACTTGTGCTAGCGACTCTATATTAATTTACTG